>JAODKL010000135.1:13262938-13277813 GCA_026780765.1 Petrocephalus schoutedeni
GGATCTGGATTAATCAGGTATGACATACATGTAGTTTAATGAGTTTATAATAAATTTTTCCCCACGACCCTGACCAGGGGTGCGTTTCCCAAAAGATCCTGTTAGCAACTAACGTAGTTGGACTCATTCAGATGCATAGTTTTAGCTATGTAAGTTGCTAATTTAGTTAACAACTGTGCTTTTGGGAAACGGATCCCAGGACGGTTAGAAGACGGACGGAAAGAGGTGGAGTTCAGTCCCAGCTGTCTAATGGTGTAATGGTTTTGTACAACAGCAGGGGGCGCTACAACAAGCAGGCCAGTCCAAGTCTGTGGCCGGTGCAATAAAACCACTCTTTGTATTTATGTTTGTTGAATTTATGACTATACGTTTGCATGCTTGTGTCTTATCAGCACAACCAAGACACCTGATACAAAGAGCTACAGCTGACAAAAACAAATACACAGAGACCCTGAAGGAGATGCGTCACACAGAAAACGCAGGCATATACGTAAAGTCTAATGTCCGTTTTGATACTGCCAGCTGTCATGCTGCTTCAAGGAGCTGTCTGCCATCTTTGATTCGTGAAAAAAATGCCAGTCGACTGAGACTGAAAATGACAAGGCAATGATAAAATTATGATAAGTAAGTGATTTGGAAGTTTAATAACCTGATTCTGCCATAATGATATATACTGATTTAATTATAATTAATCTTTCTCAGTACAACAGGCAGAAAGCTCAAATTCATAACAACACAATCATGATTTGGGTTAAACGTATTTGAGGTCAATGTGTAGTCACCCTCTCCCCATAATAAATGTACAGATGGTCTAAAACCCTTATAATACCTAGAAACGTCTGAAAATTAAGTTCCATCTGTTTATAATGTATAGGAATATTATATGCATACTATAAGTAGCATTATTTCTACTGTGTATAATGATACATTACAAAGGGCTTTTAAAGACACAAACGCAGCCAAAACAGCAGCACAGCACCCTTGGGGACAAAAAATGAAAACCTGACTGGCTCAGTGGCTCAGAAGGCTATTGATGTCCGTCACTAATTACCAAACAGACAGCCTCATTGACGAAGGCTCCCAAGGCCCAAACACTGCACCCTGGTGAAAATGTTATCTGTGCCGGTGCACCCTGTGCACATGGAGAGGACTGCTGTGGATAGGGAGAAGAAATTAAGAAAGCAAACACTGGACTTCAATATCCAGTGGAAAAGGGAGGGGGGATGGCAGGCATAAATATCTGGGAGTGAAGCGAGCATTGCAGTGCAACGCAGTGTAAAGCAGTGCACAGTGGGTAAAGTAGGAGACGGACAGCCAAGGACAAGGAAGAGCAAAGGTAAGAATCCATTCTGACGTTTAATAAGCTGCGGAAAAATGGGTGAAGACAGCAATGAAAAGATGTGAGAGATGGAAAGGGCAATAATCTTAACAAAAGACGTTTAGAAAGGATAGAAAGTGTAAATCTGTATAATTTAGCACATTGGCAAGCACTGAAATACAGAAGAATTTAACATGAGGGTAGAAATTTAAAAAGACAAGTGCTCAAAATCATACATTTCACAATATATGTGCCAAACATTATAGTAATTTACATGCATTTCAGACTACAGGGCGATCAGGACACAGGAGTTCTCTATGTCAGCATTGATGACAGCCACAATAGTTGGAACAAACATTTATAAATGCTTATGACAAGTTATGTCGGCTGTCATGAAGGGCTTATGTTGGTGTCGTGTAGCTGTTACAGGGCACCCTTAACTAAAGTGTTACCGACCTGACTGAAAGGAGGCAGAGCGGAGTTAAACTGAGAAGAGAGTCAGGGACCTTATTCCTTCTGTGAGGTCTGACGGGGATGTGGCCGCGGCAGACGGGACGGCGGGCCCTCCTGGCAGCGGCTTACATGCTGAACGCCACTTTGGCCTCAGCCTCCCTCCACAACACAGGAGAATGCTACTTCAGCACCAAAGGTGGGGTCACGTGCGGCACCTATGCTCAGTGTCGATGTGCTTCTGTGAGAATGCAGACCCTGGTGTCCATACTCGACTAGACGCCCCTCTGTCTATTGAGGGGGGCATAAAATGTGATTGAAAACTATTCTTCCGATGAAGTATTTTACTAAATGCATTCTTCAAGATTTGTGCACATTTAGTTAAAATACAGTTATGCATCAACAGTTTAGTGAATTCCTATACCTTTTTCTCAGATGCTCAATAATATTCCTTTGAGCGAGCCCAACCTAAATATTCAGATGCTATAATATTAACATTGTTTTTTCATTAACTGATTGCATTCAGTGATGTTACATTTGAGTGATCTGAAATCTGCTTAGTTCACACCTCTTTACGTGTAGGATGAATAAAGTATAGGGAATTGACCCAAATCACAAAGAAACAGGTAGCTTGATGATGTGTCTATCCATATCCAACAAATATCCAAGTAAACAAAGATCGTTTTATATGAAATGTATAAACTCACTGTGAGAATTATCTCTGATCAGTATGGCATGCAAAGATGGCTTTGCTTTTTGAAAGATCACAGCATTTGACAGAAGTTTGAAGGCCGAGGTGGTCCCCCTCTGTAAATGTTTGCTTAGGGAGGGCGGGTGAACATCAAAATACAGATTTACTTTCAAATGGCCAGGTCCCAAGGCACCCCCCGCCCCCCCCCCCTCTGACTGCATGTGTGACGTGTTAAAACAATACAAAAACATGTGCACAGGTTTTCAAAGGAGCTTGAAAATGACAGTGGACAGTTCCAGTGATCTTAAAAGGCATCTGCATTTCTGAATGCCGTCATATGTCTTTTTCAGCAAGCTGTGAGTATCAGGGTCAGGTGTTTGGGATGGGTGAGAGCTGGACCAACAAGGACTGTTACCAGTGCGTCTGCATGGAGCCACTAGGAGTGGGCTGTTGTGACCAGTGAGTGCTATGCCGCACCGGCCTGTGACCATACTGCCTTTTTTCCCTAGGGGCAGGCAGGTAGAGTAGTGGTTAGGAACACAACCAAACCACAAGTACCGCTGAGGTACCCTGAGCAAGGTAGCGTCCCCAAGCACTGCTCCCTGGGCGCTCACGTAGCTGCCCCCTGCTGTGTCACAATGTCACATGGGATAAATGCAGAGGACACATTTCGTTGTTGCGCACTGTGCGCTGTGGTGTGTCAACAATGACGATTAATCACCTTCACCTTCTCTCGTAAGGTCTGCTCAATGAAAGGCGATTTTACTGAGGATGCAGGGGGTGAAAATGCACCCCCTACCGGTCAGCTATATTTTACAATGTAGCTTGTGTTCGTCATATCAATGTGTAACAGTAATTAGTTGTAAACGCATTTACTATTTTTTCTATATAGTTTTTTATGCCTGGACGAATGACTGGTTGGGCACTCTCACCTTGCACTACTTGGGAGAAAAACTTAATGTCGCCTTTGCGCTTGATGTCTAAGTGTAACTTCTCACCCACAATACCACAAGTCCTGGTGTACCAGTACTACTCCACACACAAACGAATCAATCTACACTTGTGCTACCTATTACTGCTCATATAATATCAGCTTGTGTCGGCCTCACCCGCAGGGGCGCACAGCCAGTGGATTACCCGGCCTGGTGCGAAGCGGTGCGGAAGCCCGACTCCTGCGCCACTGCTGTCGTGATGCGGGCGAATCACAAGCTTCCGTGTCTGCATGGTCGGAGAGGACGAGTCCGGCCTGGGGCCGGACAGGCACGGAAGTCTGACCATGACCCTCTGTTCTAAACTGAAAACGAGTGTTATAGTTTAAATTTGCTTATAAACAAACTAGACTGACTAATAGCAAAAACCTAGTTACAACAAACCTCATTAAAATATTCATATAAAGAAAAAATGATTAAAAAAACTTAATACAGCGTACAATAATATCAATGGAAACTTTAAACAAGTTGTGGTTAATTAAGTATTTATTTTTACATGTTGATAATATTCAGTTAATATTCTTTTACAGTTTACATGTAATTTTCTTTTTGTATTTCCCGGTACTAAGTATAATTTCTCAGGAGGAAAACTGTTAATGTTCAAGTAACTGAATAAATATGACTTACAGAAAACAAATGGGTGGTTCTTTAGGTAAGGAAACATGCACGCCGTAAGCATTTGCGGCGTTGATGTATGATTCAAACGCAGCTGGAAAAATTTCACATCTGTTACACACATTTTATTTAAACCACAATTCATCTGAAATATACCGAGTATTCATGTGCAGAAACTGTAAGTACCGGTAACGTTTCACAGTATAGTGCAATAGAGTAGTGTAAAGACACTAAAATGACACCTGTCGTAATTTAAACATCATAACAGCTGTAACCGTAAGTATGATAAATGAATGAGGCATAAAATAAAGTTTGAAACTACGCTTATGATTCCGTCTACCCACAAGCGATACGCGAATGATCAATCGCGTTTTATGTTTCGTTGAATAATTCCAGAACACTCCTAATGATGAAAGGGTTAAGGTCTTCAATTTGAACGGATTCACTGGGTTTTCTAGGTAAAATATATCATTACCATATTTCACTATAACTACTTCGGCCACAAACCCCTCATTTCAGACACGCTGGACGAAAACATTTTCCGAGAAGCCGGAGGGATATTACATTAAAACATCAATTTTATTTTTTGTACCGTTTACATCAAACAAAACACGTTTACACAAAACAGTAATAATTTAACTTTAAATAAATAATCTACACTATGTATTATTTCGTTATTTAATGCACAGCAGTGTCCATTTAATTGCTTTTCTACGGTTTCACCCTTTATGTTATGGGTTATAAGTACTTCCGCATTCGATCGCTAGTCACTATGGCATGATGGTCGTCCGTTACCGTAAAATATCGTGAGAAGTGATATTTGCGAAAAGTTTCCTATTTTATTCTACTTACCTCCACCCTTCACCACCCAAAAAAACAAAACATAGTCTTTGTGAAAAACAAAATATACTTGTGTGTTATAAATCATGTACATTGTAATGTATAACTATATAAAATAGCTACCTAGGTTATACATTATCCAATATTTACGGTAAAACATGTTGTCAGTAGTCTGAGTCGGAGTACTGCACGTTTATCTCTAGTACCCTTTGGATTAAATCAACTTGACTTTTAACTAGTGTAGATGGAGAGAACTACGCCAAAACTCATACTCTTATTTAGCGGGAAGCGAAAGTCTGGCAAAGATTATGTTACCGATTTAATTCAAAAGAGGTGAGTGATGAGGGCGCTGGATAGAACGTTCGCACACCATATTGTCACACCGTTAGATAACTAAATGAACATTTATTTGGCAGATTAGGTCCTGATGCATGCTGTATCCTGCGCTTGTCTGCACCGCTCAAATTACAATACGCACAGGTACGTATGTAACGCGTATAAATATATTTGACCGACAGACACATCTGTTTATCCTCTGGTGTATCATGAAAGCATTTTAATATAATATATATATTTTTTATTATCCTGGTATATGTACTGTAATGCTATAGTTATATTTGATTTCTTAAATCTTTTTTTAAATGCTGCAGTTGATATTATGATAGTAATTGTATGATAGTAAATGCACAGTGAATTTGTATTGCACTTTAATCGTAGGAGAACGGACTGGACTACAGGCAGTTGCTCGGGGCCGGTCAGTATAAGGAGCAGTACCGAGCAGAGATGATCGCATGGGGTGAGGTGCGGAGGAAGAGCGACCCCGGCTTCTTCTGTCGCCTGGCGCTGAGGGGCGCCACGCATCCCGTTTGGGTGAGACGGCCGACACCTCGCTCGCTCCGCCGCGTACCTTGGCAGTACGGCGGGCCGCACGAGTGCCAGCAGTCTGTCTGTCCCTGTCCCTCCAGATTGTGAGCGATACCAGAAGATTGTCAGACCTGCAGTGGTTCCGAGCGGAGTATCCGATCCAAAGCCGCAGCGTGCGGGTTGAGGCCTCAGATCAAACCAGGAAGGAAAGGGGCTGGGAATTCACGCCAGGTACGTGACACGTTTATCCTCCTTTTATTTTGCATATCTCTCATTAGCCTCTGTTCCCCTTCTTCTCCCTTTAATGAGACACATACTGTAATTTTTGGCAAGACTGAAATGGTGGAAGATTTGCGTAGCATTTCATAGACGCATGTTATATTTTTGAGGTGGTCATGTAGTGTTAGAAATGCAGGGAAATGTTTAAAGCTTTGATGACTGTTTTCTTTGGATTAATTAAATAATTGATCAAAACAAACAAACAAACATTTTTGGCACACATGACACATTCATACTTTTGATAATTCATTCCAGTAACTGAGATTAAGACACTTTCATAGAAGCCCCCCAGGGCTATGAATCAGCAACCAGGTTACAAGTCAGCACCATTAACTAGTCTCTTCTCTCTAAGGCACCATGAGGCCAAGTGGTTTATTCATGATGAACTTGTAAGCTAAAGTCACCATGACTCTAATGATTATCTTCAGGAAAGTAAACTCCAGTACTGCACTTTTACTGCACATAAGTTTCACTGTAATCAGCATACTACCATAGTATTTATGCAAAATATAGCATGGCAAAAGAGTCACAAAGCCTTTACTTTCTGATCAGTGTACACCCAGTCAGAATGCCCATGATACAGTGGCAAAGGGAAAGGTTCATTTTCCCAGTTTAAAGTATTTTTGGGCTCCACAAAACAGCTTAAGGGGAACAGGCGTGGCATGATTTATGGTTTATCTATCACATTTATGGGTCTAGATATTTCCCCAACATAAATTAGATGTTAAAAATGAGTCGATATTTACTGCCGATAATTCCCTTTGAAACACTGACCCATATTGCTTTGCACACCTGCATGCTGAACAGTTAGAAAAATATCAGCAGTGTGGAATTTTAATGTTAAAAATTCATTTTTACAAAATTTCATGAGGAAGATCTACTAATAAACATTTCAAAGCAAATTTGATTGCTCACCTTAAGCGAGAGTGAGGAGTATAAAGTCTCAACTATTATATGCATATTCTTGCAATTTCATTACTGTTACAGCTGTGTCAGCATACATTTTATTACCAGCCCTGTGGGAATACATCTCCATTCCCGCTGTTACTGCGGGGAATACTTTTATGATTTCCCCCATCTGTGCAGCCCACTACTTTGGAATGTTCTGGATTGAATGCTGAATTAATAACTGATAGCACAGTTTACCTCTGCCCCCATGTCTTTGCAGGAATAGATGATGCAGAGTCAGAGTGTGGGCTGGACACCGGAGTAACATTTGATTGGACGATTCGTAACGATGGAGATGGGCCAGCATTGGATGAGCAGCTGAACGAAGTGCTCTCAGTGGCCCTGGAGAAAGCAGGGCTGTCCAATACGAGTGCCTTACATTTAAAATAATTGTGCCAGTTTCAACTTTAGTATATAGAGTTTCTTGTACATATACAATAATTATTCAGTATGAATATGCCGTTTGACATAACTGATTTTCTGTCAGTGGAATAAAAACCTAGTTGGGTGTTATAATAACAGAAGTCCACCAGGTGTCACTGGCAGACCATTCAATATGGGTGAGGCAAGGCCATGAATGGAAAAGTCAGAAACACCTGTAACATTCAAGTTTTTCAGGATGTTCTGAAATGCAGGACTTCTTCAAAATGTGCTTCTTCCTGAACAAACTATGAAAGAATAGATCCTCATTGCATGTTTGCCAACAAACGGTACTGGTGGCTCAGTGAAGAGTTACAGTAGCAACACTGGAAATCCATAATTCACTAATTTAAGGGATTCAACTATCCACTACTGCTTCTGAATATTGAATTGCAAATATTTGCGTGCATAAATGGCAAGTTCGTAGAATCACTGTAAAGAAAAAAAACACATCAGGTATATCAATAACAATCATGGTCCTTTATTTAAAAATCACTTGTTCACATTCTCCTTTGTTGTGATTACAATGAAACATTGACCGTATCAAAATGTTTACATCTCCAGCTTTGATGTTCCAGTTTAAAAACAAGATTTTTCAGTTTATTTAGCAGAATAATCACTCTTCACCCTACACTGAGAAGTCCAAAAAAAAAGCTTTCCAAAACCATCTCCCTTTTACTTTCAATTGGCCCCTTGTTCCATTTTGGCAGTGGTATAGTTTGATAATTTAATACCCCCCCCCCCCCTTTTTTTCTTAATATCAAAAGATATTACAGGTAGAATTGGCAAATTTGCATAGTGTTCCAATCAGATGAGGATTCCCAGGTTATGCTTCAACTTGCCCACCCTTAAGTCCACCCGAGAAAGGGGAAGAAGAAAAAAAATAAAATAAAAATAACCGTTTGTTAGTATAGTAACAAAGTTTAACAGCCCTTTACAGGGTATGATTTAGTATAAAAATGAAATTAAACTGTGTCTCGTAATAGAGAAGTGATTCCCATATAGACCCCTGCATCTCTAACAACTTATACACAACTAAGATAACACATGTATGGTCCCAATTGGCTGAAAATAGTAAAGTCTTAGTTGTAATACAAAACAGTGCTGAAGGAGGAGTGTAGGGTTTAATAGCAGGAGTTAGAAGAGAGAATACATAGTTTCAGGGGTGCCAAAAACTAAAGGAAAAACTCTGGAATGCATGTCTTGGTCCCAAGATTATGGTCAACATTTGCAAAGTAAAACAACCAAACTATGGATGTTATCCCTCACAAATTTACACCACTGTGATTTTCCACTGCACCATAGGAACGGTTCAGTAAGATAAGCAATGATTAAGACTTCCGGTGTCACTCATTATTGGGTAAGACACACTTTAAACACCTGATCACACCATAAATGGAATGTTAACAGGATCAGGCATCCGTCCTAATCAGAGGTGAGCGTTCAAGATTAGGGATTATTTAGGTAGAAAAATAGGTCAGGATTCTGACAGGATCAAGGACTTCTTTGATCTACCCCTATCAAAACCTTCACTCAGACAACAGAGGGGTTGTGGTACAGAGTATGACTTAGTTTGGAAGAGGTGGGGGTGGCAGGCTGCAACTATATTCAGAAGCTGTTGAGATCCTGCAAGGTCTGGTCCAGAGTAGCATGGATCTTGAGGTTCTCCTCTTTGGCAGTGGCCAGCCGTTCTGAAATGTATAGTGACGTGATTAGATGAAGACATCGCGAAGCCAGACCAACGGGAATACTGGTGAAGGCTGACCCAGAGTACGCGCATTAGATTCCCCTTGAATACCATCCACCCTTAGCAAAGTGTTTACATCACAAAAAGGACTGTCCAGGTTGTCACAACCCTAGGTGCATTCAACAGACTTGCTGTGCCCTGTTGGTGGGTGCTCTTTTGGACGTGTCCGTGTTCCTGATCACAACCATTGTGTTTCATTGATAGGATCCAGCCCATTTCATCTTTTTCTCACCACTTCTTGTTGCATCTGACCCTAAACTATGGACATCCTCAAGATGCAGCCCCCATTGGGTCCATTTATGAGAAACAAATGGAGAATAGAACTCCTGAAATTAAAAAAATAAAAAGTAAAAGAAAAGATGCAGACTGCCAAAGCCTGGCCTCAAATCTCATTTCATTACATGTGGAGGATGAACAGCCCAGTTTGACCAAGAGAGACTGTTACACTGAAGTTACATTCATGTTTCTACTAGCAGTGTGGATGTAGTGTCAATACCAGAAAGAGAAAAGGGAGGAAAGAGCAGAGTGATGAAATGGAAAAATCGAAGCAAACCGCAGCCCAACGGATCCCATACTGTAGCTTTTTCCAAGCATTTTTATAAAAACTCACTTGTACTAACCAGCTGATCCAAGTGCTGCAGAGTTACATCAACTTGGACAACATGGTTGGAAACATTTATTTTTGAACCACTGGCACCAAGACCAGTCAACTCCTACTTCATTAGTTTTCTGTGCAGAAGTTTAAAAAGCATCCGCTGCAGGCCCAGTATTTTTATGGTAGTTAAAAACTGTCAAGTCAACGTGTGTGTGCACACTCATGGTGTAATGTGTGACAACCTCAGAAGCAAGGAACAAACCCGATTATAGTCCATTTACCTACAGACATGCATCTAGACAAGTTATAGCTTTCAAACAAAAAGGTAGAGTGTGATGGGTCCTCTCAATGCATTTTTGCTTGTCTCTACCACCATTCCCCCCTGGATCAATGAAGGCCATCTTAAGTAGCTATTGAACAGCATTACTGGGATTATAAAAAGGGCCAAGATAATGATCCACTGTCAGCACACAGATATAGCTCCCGTTTTGGTGCCTACACAACCACAAATGTTCTGTACAGATAGTTCCTTCATAAAACCCATAATGTCTAAGGCTGTGTGCCTAGCAACAACCCAAAACAAAAGGGTTAGGGTGAATATATTAGGTTGCTTAATACTGGCATTTCACTTCTGTGTCAGACACTGACTTTCCAGATGAAAGACTAAGATTATATCTCCTTAATTCAATATTAAACATTTCTAAACTGAATTCCAGAAGTCTGATTTAAGGATTCTCCATTTTCAAAGCATTCTCTACTATAGGATTAAAAACTCCTAACAAGCTAAGAGGTAGGAATACTACCCAAGCACATGAGTATGTGAAGCCCAAATGGGAAACTACTGCGTGGCTCCTGCAGAGACCTAAATGTCCAACTAAAGTGAAGGGACTCATTCAGTATTGCTAGCCTTTGGATTCTTTATGTTCCAGTGATGCTTTGGGGAAAGTACCTATAGCCCAAGGGTGGGTGTTTGAAATGCAATAGCTTGTGTATACTCCCTGGATAGGCTCTGGTTTCATTTTCCGATGTCCTACAGAGGCATCGACCCGGGGAACTGGAGTGACAGGACTGTCTGGAACTGGACTTTATGGGACTTTTACTGTGGATGTGGACCTTTGTTAAACGGGTAGACTTATCCATTTTAAGCCCAACACTGGAATGTTTGTGTGTTTTTTAAACTTCTGTTGTGCACCCTAGCCATCAGTGAAAACAAGTGAATACTTGATAAATTACACTATACACCTACTGTACAGTCCAAAAGAAGCATTTCATATAAATCACAAATGTTTAGGCACAGATTATAATGTAATCTAATTGACGTGACCTGCACGTAATACACTATTCTTAGAGATTCCTTTTACATTAAGGAATCGACACTGTTACAATAACGATTTAATAATAGGAGCACTATAATAAAGTGTATCCAGTAATAAATCAGTTTTATAGGATCTTATCCTACACCTCTAAATCAACCTGCTATAAAGCTGCCTGCCAAACAAATGTGGTATAAATGGATCGTAACCTGGGTGCCTCATGACGGGAAATTATTATGGAGTTTGTGAGGTCCTGAGAACGTGTGTATGGACGTCAGGCCACAAGATGAGACGACTGCAGAAACAGGACAGCAAAGCAAACATGGCGGTTTCCCTCTAGATTCATTTGGTAACAAAGACAGTAACAGGTACAGTGTGGACAGCACAGAGATGGAAAGACAGGGCAGCCTGGAGACGTCGTACAGAGAATTCAGTAACACTGAAATACAGCAGAACAGCTGCTTCGGCGCCAGGCAAAGAAAACAGATGAGGAGAGGGAGGTCCAGTGGGGGGGGGGTTGGTCAGGATGATCACAGTGGAGGAGGAGCAGCTGTGCATATGGGAGGATAAGAGCTACAAAGTCCTAAAGAGGTGGACGTGGTGGTGGGGGAGGGGGGCGCCGAGGTGGACGGACAGGCTGAACAAACGTGAACTGGGACCCGTAAGGGCATATATAGGCTTCCTCATACTTAAGACTCCAGCTTATCTGAAATAGAGAAGAGGGGGGCAGGAGGCTTGAAACATGGCTGTACCGGGAGGGAACAAGCCCAGAGCAGAGCGGCTCATGCAGACAAAGCTTAACAGCAACGGCACTCCACCATGCAACGGCGGGGGTCAAACGGCCAATCGCGGCCAGTTAATCTGTCAGGCAGGGCTTGACGCGGGGCAGCCAAGAAGAGAGACCCGTCATTTAGAGCATGGGCGAGTCCTCCGGGTGAAGGCCGGTCCGAGGGTGCCGACACTAGAGTGTTATCCCCATTACCATGGTTACGGCCAACAACATCTAACTTTGGAGAAGCGAGCGTGTAGAACGGGGAACCCGTAGACTGCCGGCGTTCTTTCGGTTCCGGCAAGTCAGAGCGGGCGTTCATTACTGAACCTACACGCCTGAACACTCGACACCACAGTGCGTCACACAGCAGCCTACAGCCATTCGGCCACCACACACGATGTCTAACGTCAGTCATGCAACTACGGCGGCACGCGTCACAAGGCAGGCAGACACCGCAAAAGGGCGCGTATTTACATGGAAGTCATGTCATTGAGGGCATGGTCCAGCTCCTCGCTAATGGCCTTGTACTTCAATTTCTGGGCATACAGCTCGTCTGTGGGTTTGGGAAGGTAGAGAGACATGGGAGAGAGGCATGGCAGAGGAAGAGAGGAGAAGGCTACACTGTGGAGGAGCATCAACAGAATCACGGTGGAGAGTGGATGAAAGGAATGCTGGAGAACCGAAGAGTAGAGCAGGAGATGACCCTACCTTCCAGGTCGTCGATAGTCTTCTCCAGCTTAGCCACCGACCGCTCGGCAAACTCTGCACGGGTCTCAGCCTAGCGGGGCACAGAGGCGGAGCGTCAACGCAGTTTAACGTCACAACCTTTCACCCCACGCCCTCTCAGTAAATGACAAGAATGGACCAATAAGGAGCAAGAACATATTCAATTCCAACATCTGGTTTAATTCCATTACAGCCAGGCACAGCTGTGAGGCCGGGCCCTACATTCCACACATAACACAGCAGCCTTGAAGTTGTTGAACCCTTAAGGCTCCACTAAAGCAACAAGCCTTAAAGACATGCCGCTTAAATCTGCCCTTAAATACGCCAAATGAATAACCTGGCAGCTCCCTGCGGCTCGCCTGGCCACAGTTAACTTACTGCACAAATTAGGAAGATGTTCTCACCTCTTTCAGCTTATCAGTCAGGATCTTGATCTCCTCCTCGTACTTGTCCTCTTTTTGGGAGTACTGTGGGGGGGGGGAGAGGCCATTAGAGAACCCTTGGTTTTAGCTCGCTGAGCTCATACATGCTGGATGACAACAGCAGAGGAGATTAAGTGAAAGAGTACAAGCTCGTCTTTGTGATCTGACATTAGCAATTCCATCACTGGAATTTCACAACGGCTTAGGAGACGGCCCAGCTTGGTCCACGACCTAAGCTACACAGATCAGCAGAAGAATGGTACAGCGACACCCAGAATGCTTCGTGTCTCACTCAACAGGAATTAAAAAGGGAAGTAGATTATTTAGATTTCATCTCATTCACTCTCGCTTGGTGGAGGGTGTCTCACCCGCCTCCCCTTCTAAGCAAGGCATAAAATGCCCAACAGTCAGAGCAATACAGAGCAAGGTCAGAATAGGAACCCTGCGGTATAGGAATGCATGGACCAGCAAGCGACCGGGAGCTTCACTCAGCTTCTCAGGAACAAACGGGAGCCGCGCATTCCTTCAGAAAAGGACTTGGTCGGGAGTGTCCCTTAGGACGGCGACAGCGCGTCGCATGAAGCACCCTCAGCGCACTCCATACGCCGAGAGGCGGCCTGAAAGGGGCCTTTCTGCCGGCCCTGAGTAGCTGCGTTGTTGCGGGCGCCGGCGAGCAGCATGTCGTCACCCATGGGCGTGGGCCAGCATTCCTGCAGCTGCACGGCCAGGGTGGGGCCGCATGGCTCACGGCCGAGGTGCATTATGCGGGGCCCACTTGGCG
The DNA here is from genome assembly GCA_026780765.1 of Petrocephalus schoutedeni. Taxonomy (NCBI): domain Eukaryota; kingdom Metazoa; phylum Chordata; class Actinopteri; order Osteoglossiformes; family Mormyridae; genus Petrocephalus; species Petrocephalus schoutedeni. The sequence goes on from JAODKL010000135.1 coordinate 13,276,709, forward strand.
TGCATGGCCCTGCCCCCAACCCCCCCCCCACCCCACCCCCGCACAGAGCGACGAGGCAAACCGACAGGTCCGACGGCCGTCGCGACAGTGCGACTCTTTTAGAATCGTCGGCCAGGCATGTAGCCTCACAAACGGCACTTTCACTAATCGCCGGGACGAGAGGAGCTTCCTGCAGACGTGTCACTTTAAGACGGCTGAGGAGCAGGCTGAGCAAGAGCCCCCGCCCTGTCTGCCGTAGCCGAGGGAGACGTCAGACACCTCGTCTGAAAAGCTACATCTCAGCCCTGACTCCAAGCAGACCTGCCTTCCCAAAAGGCAGAGAACATCCAAAAGATACTTGTATCCAGTAGCTGGAGTGGCATAAGGAAATAACCAGAATGCAAGTACATCGAGGTGTGACAATATTAGCCACACACTAGCATGCCCCTTTTTTAACGCAGCTCGTATCTGGTTTGCACAGCTTAGTACCCACAAACCAATGACCACCCAAGGTCCTATCCTGGCATCAAGCAGAGATTCCAAGCAGGTATTTACAGTCAGTCCCAAAAAAGGCTACCATTCAAATTGAGTGTTTACCCAATGGTAAAATCAGCAAGCCATGTCAAGTCGTATCAAAAACGATTATCAGGGACGCCGTTAAGGATGACTGCACAATAGCTGGCACTAGAGAAAGCCATTGCGTAACCAGGCGTGCTGGAGAGGCGCCCTGCACTACGCTGGGGTGGGGGGTGATAATTCCAGGATGGAGCAGTAGTATAGTGCCCTCCGTTAGAGTCCATCACAGGGCTGTCGGGAAGGCCGTGTGGGCGGGTCGCGCACTCGCACATGCAGACGGCCCCCGCCCCGCCCCGCCCTCTCCTACCTTCTCAGCCTGGGCCTCCAGGGATTTTAAGTTATTCGTGACATTTTTCAGCTCCTCCTCCAACTCGGCACATTTGCTGCAGTTATAACATTTTGTGTTTTTTTTTTTTTTGTTGTTTTAGCAAAGGGTGCAAGGTGGATGGGGGGGGGGGGGGGGGGGGAAAAAAAAAAAATGAAGAGGTTCAGGGGGGAAACGATTGAAGAGAAAAAGGGGAGAAAGCATGAATTTAACCCATAAATACAA
>JAODKL010000135.1:13277913-13294028 GCA_026780765.1 Petrocephalus schoutedeni
TAGCAAAGGGTGCAAGGTGGATGGGGGGGGGGGGGGTGGAGGAAAAAAAAAAATGAAGAGGTTCAGAGGAGAAACGATTGAAGAGAAAAAGGAGAGAAAGCATGAATTTAACCCATAAATACAACCAGGGATCTACACCAATCATCTCCTATTGAGATCTTCCAAGCAATTACAGTTCTTAGATGTGAATGACTGAGTTCTAAATTTCCTCAGACTTAGCTACAGTTGGGGGGCAACCAAAGGCTGCTGTATGGCCGTGAGGCTGAGCTGACATGGAGACCGTGAGGACAGGAAGCTAGCCCGGGGTCACGGCCTGACAGTGCATGATGAAACTTGGAAGCTGAGAGGGGGGGAAATGAAATAAAAATCAGGACAATGAAATGGGAGCCTTGGCAGAACCGGATAAAATTACAGCAGGCGGATTCTGCCTGCAAGTGTACACGGGCTGTACATGCCAAGGACATCTCTGGGCACGGCAGAACCGTGGGTTAACTCATGCAAGGGGCAGAGGGAGGAACGGGAGGTTAGAGGGAGACGAGCAGAAGGGTGACGGCAAGAGGCAGTTCCAAGTGCATGGGGGCCTCGAAGGTGGTTATCAAGCTTGTCCAGACGCCCCCTTAGAGGCATTACACCCTACCCCCACACACACATGGGTCACACCCATCAAGCATACCCCTGCTCCAAACAGGTGGGAACTGATTTGAAGTTTCCCCTTTAAGAAGAGAAGCTTTTGGAAGGATAAAAATGCAGAAATGGTTTTATTATCCACACCCACTGCTTCGACGACAAATGTCACTTCCGCTTTGGAAGCAGGGTGAAATGTCCCCCTCTCACACACACCTCCCCCAAGCGGGATCAACCCCCCGCCCCTTTCTCTTCCCACACCGGGGCTTTGGGAAAGGAACCAGATGTTGCATCCCTGTAGATGGAAATGGGGGCGGTACCTTGTCCTCTGAGGCCTGCAGAGTCTTCAGAGATTGGTCGAAACCCCTCAGCTGTTCCTCCAGCATCCGGGCTTTGCTGTTAGTGGCGTATGGTCACATGACACAGAAGCACATGCAGAGTAGGTGTGTGGGGGGGAGGGGTGTATAACATTTAGGGAATCTACCCCCCACAGACATGCAAACATTAGATAGGACAAAGGGGAAATTATACTGCGTTCCCACTTTTATGCTAATAAAAATCTCCATTTAGGCTTTGAACAAAACACACAGATTACATGTAGAGTAAACTGGCTCAGAATCCTTGAATCCTACAAAAGCACTTTATTTGAACAACAGCTAACAGAAGCTAGAAGGGAGATCCTGCTAGAAGCAGGCAGCTATCCATAAAAGTGGGTTTGCGCATATCTGGGAACATTGGGGATGCAACTGTCACATGCAAAAAAATAAATAAAAAGATTTAAAAAAAAAAAAAAAAAAAAAAGCCTGGCAGTTCCTGCACCCCATGTCTCGGTCTCCACGGCACCTCTTCTTTACCAAGGCCCCGCAGCGCAGACGCATAGCCTCGTTTTCGATGCGTTGCCATGACGGCGGCATCGAGACAGATGGTGAATGGAGATGCGACTGCTTATGTAACAGTGGCTGTGGTGTCCAGCCTCGATCACAGCAAGTGTTAGAGTGTGTGTGTGTGTGTGTGTGTGTGTGTGTGTGTGTGTGTGTGCCTGGTCAGCCGAGCGCATCATGTGCAGTATCAGAGCGTGACTCACGCCTCTGCCAGCTCAGCTCTCTCCTCTGTACGCTCCAGGTCTCCCTCGATGATCACCAGCTTACGGGCCACCTACACACGGGTTTAAAGATACAAGTAAGACACGCGGGGGGGGGGGTGTCACTCTCCAGCCGGGGAGGAGGGTGCCAATGAGGGGCGGGAGGCTCACCTCCTCATACTTGCGGTCGGCTTCCTCAGCAATGTGTTTGGCCTCTTTCAGCTGGATCTCCTGCAGCTCCATCTTCTCCTCATCCTTCAGGGCCCTGTTCTCAATCACCTTCATGCCCCTGAGCGAAACACGGAAGGCGCATCAGTTACAAGTGTTCCCAGAAATTGCTGAATGTGGGACCCGAGTCTGACTGAGTGCTTTGGTTCCATTTGTTGTCAGGCAGCTGTCATACGGTTTGGCGGTTCTTGCTAGCCTGAGCTGGTCCCAGAGCTGGCTTTGGTGCAACCCAAACACTACCACACACACACACACACTATTCAGATATTTGCCGTCACTGTACACAGATGCCAGTTCCTTCCATAAGACGCCATCAGGAATGTACACAGAGCTTATGAGGGCTACTGTGCCTTTAACTCGGGTGCATCTCATTTGTCATGTAGCAGTACAACTAACCTTTCACTCTCATCGGCTGCTTTCTCTGCTTCCTCCAGCTTCTGCAGAGCCGTGGCCAGCCTCTCCTGAGCCCGATCCAGCTCCTCCTCCACCAGCTGGATACGCCTGTTCAGGGAAGCAACCTCTGCCTCGGCCTGTATGGACAAGGCGGGGTGAGGTGGGGCAATGACTGCTTAGTCCAGCGGACTAGAGGTGGGCCCGAGTGGGCATTGCAGGCCAATCAATTCCACACATGCCACACTACCAACAGGCAGTACACCCAAACAACTATTACACAAAGATACTAAGACAATACAATTCCAGGCTAAAGACACAACAGCCATGCATTGGCTGCCTGAACGTCAGCCAGCCCTGGCACTAAGAAGCAGAAGGAATTAAAGTACTAAAGTGAACGATGCACCTATGGTAGTATCCAATTCTGGATGCAGTTTTCACAGAGCATGAAAGTGAAACTTCAACACACACACACACACACACACACGGTGTGGTCAGCACAGTGGTATATGCAAGCAGTCTCTTCAGCACAGAAAGTTAAGTGACGGAAGACAGAGCTGTTGCCATAGCACCAACATGCCAGTGTCAGTGTGAGCGCTTCATCCTGAGCATAATTCTCGCCAACGCAATTTTTTCCCATCACCTCATTTGCAGACAATCGCCATAGTGATATGCAAATCCATGCATCCCTTCAAACTGTTCACGCCTCAGCAATTCACTCGAAGCCTAAAGTAAAACCGCAACCTATTCCCTCTGAGGTATCACCGGTGACTTCCCTCACATCTTAAAAACATGAACCACCACTTCCCATGGCATCTTGACCACAGGCGGTCTGCATGTTTTTTTTAGATCTCAAGCAAACCGTTCCTGAACTGGCCTGAAGGCCAGGAACTTAGCCAAAAGACAAAATCAGTCTGGGTTACGTCCTCGGGTACCTTTAGGGAACAAAGACTAGCACTCAGTGGCACTGCAGTAAATCCTTGAGGGAGACCGTCTCCTTTCACTCAGGCAGACAGTGAAACACAAGCCAGCAGAGTGGCCTCACTTCCATTCACACTGAGATGTGCCAGAGTCAGGTGTGGTGGGGGAAAACGCATGCTTGAGCCAAGAAACCCAGCATTTACAAATGACCACAACAATACAAGGCATTAATGCAAAGTAACCAGTTCAGATTAAATCAGCAACAAAACACTGCAAAACGCCAGGGCCAAACCGGCCACCATCATCTTCAAAGCACCTGTGATCTTTAAATAAAAAGCAACACAAAAAGTGTGGATGCCAAAGTCATATTAAGGCAAACGCACAACTGCTTCCCCACTACGAAGAACATCCCCTGTCTCACTGCCGGAAGGACGTGCCACAATCAGTTGGCATGCACATTTCCTGCCTCTCCACAGCATGAGTCAACAGGACATGCAGTCACCTCACGCGCTGCCGTGTTCCTCAGCAGCTGGAGCTCCACTGAAGGCCCCCCCCGAGATGACAGGGCAAGCCCCGCGGCCATCGTTCACAAGTCAGCCACACAGGTAACTGATCACCTGTCAGCACCAAAACGCCCAATATTGTTATGAGCACTGGGCCTTTCACGGCATTACCTGGTTCTTGGAAACACCCGTTATTTGTCATTTTTGTTCCATTGCAGGGTCCCGAATAAATGTCTGCCTAAAAAGAGATTATTAAAATCGGTTCCATAGGTTGACGCCCCCATGCGGAGGATTCCCGAATCGCTGGCAGACGGGAGCTCTCAGGAATGCACGTGCACATCGGTACATGCTCGGCTAGATTGGACACTGATTACACAAGCGCAACGTCTCCGTTTAACCATTACTGACACCAAGGCACCATTTAGGTAAAAAAGCACATGCCCATAAAAGTAGGCATTTTAGCACCGGCTGGAGGCCATTGGAGAAGTCGTCACGTACTGTGAATGGAATCCCCAAGACAAGGAAAATGTCCGCAAACCCTAGCGGCAAAAATCCAACATTTCATGAGCAAAAAAAAAAAAAAACTCCAATTAGCAGAACCCTTCCGTACTTTTTAAAAGCAAGTCCTGTCTCGATGCACTCGGTCAGACTATTTTTTAGTAATACACTGTTAGGCAATCCCCTACACGGGGTGAGCCATCAGTTAGATGATTCGCAACTGATGTTGCAGTACGAGCAGCATTATGTAATTAACCGCCCATGAAAGAAATGATCTCAATCACAGATGATGTTTTACACATTTGGAAAAGTTCTGGACAAATAATTGCATCATAAATCCTAACAAACCAGTTCCGTTTCACTAGAGTTCCAAGTTCGCAGTTTTGTTTCCTTAAATTAAGCCTAATTTTGGCGTCTACAGACATCCTCCATTTCAAACCAAACCGGATTCCACGAAACAGCTTTCGGGAGGAGGGGTATCACTGACCTCCAGCCATAATACATTAATATTTACATGAACGATTAGTTAAATAGCTAGACAACGACCCCCTAATCTCATTTTAAACTCAGAACTACAGACAAAGTGTCAATCCAGCACTAAAGGCTGGATGTAACGTGATCCAAGACATTCTTCATACACCAGAAATCCCCGATCGCCAGTGCAGCCGCTAAATTATTAACAAGTTTTACCCGAAAGTAATTAAGGGATCAAACGAAGCGCATCCGCCGCGCCGGCGACTAAGCGCCCATTACCTGCTCCCGGGCCCGCTTCTCCTCCTCGACCTGCCGCTGCAGGACCTCGGCCCTTTCTTCGGCTTCGTCGGCCTGTTGCTGCAGAACTTTGATTTTGCGCTTCACCGCCTCGATGCTGTTCACTCCGGCCATTTTTATCTGCGGACGCGTCGCTCGGACTCGGGCAGGGGTTTCCGTATCGCGGCTAACGGATGCTCGCTCGGAGGGGGGGGTTGGAACTGAGAGTGCGCTTTGGCGTGAGGTCACCGGTAGTCTGACTCGGCGACTAGCTGGTTAGTCGCCCGATAACGATCCACGCACCAGACAGCAACGCCCCGCCAGCGAGTCAAAAGTGTAAAATGAGAAGGCGCCCCCTCGGTGCGCGGCCGGGATAACGCGCTAACTTTCGCCCAGTTAACACGACGTACGCGCAGAGACCCTTTGCTGTATCACCGGTCTTTACTGTGGGTTCGGAATAGCTAAATAAGACTGCACAACTTTTAATAAATAAAATAACACCGTTCACTGGCGGGAAGGGAGTAGAACCTATCTAAGCTGTCGCAAGACGCCTGCCTCGATATAAACCAAGAAACGAACGGAATGCCTAAATTTATCGAGGAAAACCGATGCAGAAGTGGCAAGCAGATAGGGAGACAGCAGCCTACGCCGAGCGCGACCAACCCGCTCTCGCCTTCCTCCTTTCAATCTACTTCCGATTTACTCCACCCTGCCTCCGGAGCGGAAGTGACGTTCGCCGCGACTGCGTCACGTGAGCCCAGCCCAGTATAGCGTTGCTGTGGAATGTATAAATTAACTTAGGTGGCCACCTCGGTGACTAGCAGTGTAGCAGTTTGTCCTGGCCTGAATTATTTCCCGATGCCTCAAATGAAATTACTTTCTCCAAAATACGTATAGTACGCCCATGTACGAATAATCTGTGTATGAACTGATCTGGAGCAAACTTTTTTTTTTGGTACAGTGCAGACGTTTTCTTTTTTTCTAAACACCATGAATCGTTTTCACGCCCATTAACGCGGCTTATTTCCGTCGCCGAACGTGTCCGCGGGGTTGCATGTGCCGCGTCGCTTTTTAACCCCATGGGCGCACTGTTTCGATGCGGCCCCATCTAGGCGAGTCATTTGTTTGGCACGAAAACGGGCCGAGGGGCCGCGAATGCAGGGGAAGTGAGGGCGTGGATTTCGGGCGTGGATCGGCATTGGGCTTGTTCGTGTGCTGTTGCTCACACTTCAGTCATTATTGCTTCGCTTACGCTCCTTTTTTGGAAATACGTCGACTTCCCTCTTACACAATAGCGCAGGTTGCGACGTGAAGCAGAGGAACGAAAAGAAAAACACAGACAAAATCGTCATTCGTATTTACATCTATACTAGCTAGTTGGAAACAACCCTTAGGCTGGCGGAAGAGAGAGTGCAGTTTATAACTTTGTTCATTACACTTAATTACTTTATTTTCTTAAAATAAAATCAGCTAAACGGTTGCACGCTGATTGTTGGCCAGTAGGTGTCCATACGGTATTGCAGTTCGAATAAAAGAAATCTAATTTGAACATCAGTCTTTCCACTTACGAATAATAGCAAGGTAAATTACGGAATGCTTAAACATAAATATATTATGCGCAAGTTTGTAAAATTTGACCGCGGTTATCCGTATGACTTAAGTGACTGGAATAAAACTAAAATGATAAAACAGGGAAAGTCTGCCTCTGGTTTTCAAACGCCTTCCTTTTAACAGAACCATTTTATGACGGTTTTCCTGTAAACGTTAGGGAGGAACAGTCTTATACTTCTGGCAGGATCACATATTTAGCTGTATGTATTTTTCCATTGCCATCACAGCCACTTTCCTGGTATATGGATAGCAGGCTATCTGTGGTGCGGTGATGACGGTAATACCCAATAACTCTACTAATGTTACTAATCCTTGTGAATATAGGTAGCCAGTTGGTGTCTGAGAGTGACACACCACTTAAATGAATTTAACCCCAGCAATGGAGTCAGAGGCCTTAAATTCAGTTCCATAGGGAACAGCTGGTGCTAGGCCTCATGCCGGAGTCCGATTACAGTTTAGGGATGCTGAGTTTGAAAACATCTCGACAGTGCGGGCCCCTTTCCTCATTGTCACTAGGTCTCAGCTCTGCCGTGGCATCCTGGGAGATGGTATGAGGGGGGTTTTCTAAAAGGAAGACAGCACAAAGCACCAGAGTTCGGGCGACTGAAGCCTTACATATAGGAAGTTTAAAATAAAATGACAGCTCCCTGCCACCTTTCAGACATAAGGAGTGAGGAAGTGCCGGGCTACCTCCTGTTTCCTTACTGATATGATGAAAGGGTCTTTGATTGACAGGCTCCTCTGTACCACTGTTTTTAACTAGTAATAATGAAATATCCAATTGTATGCTCTCAGAAGATTTAATTGTAAACGGGACAGTAATTATTTGTTCCCAGCGCCTTCAGGTTAGCACATCGTCACGTTTGGCAAAGGCCGTCTTTATATCAGTCCCCAGATATGTCCTCTTGTACATAAAAATGGATTCAGGATCTGGTATTTTTAGTTCTTTCAAGCCTTCCTGCATTCTGCGCATCCAGCCGAGACCCACAAGTTAATTGTCAGCCTCTGGGCTGTAATTATTACATGAAGTAGACAATGAGCACGGTCTTTGGCACTCTATTCTGGTCTTAATCCCAAATGAAGAAATGGCCACATTGTAGAAACCCTCTGCCGTTTCTGTGTCCTAAAACTATTGAGTTTTACTACCATATTTGCAGTGCCTTCTGTCTCAGACCACCTGACTGCTTTAAACCTTTAGTGTTTTGGCAGTGGGTCATGTCTGCATGACTTTTCCGTGACAAGACAAACTAGCTGCAACAGGTGGGTTTGCTATATTCAGAGTGTACTATGCAGACAAATCCACAAAGGGCAACGGGGGTTAAGGATTCTCCAATAAAGTGTCTCTTACCCAGTAGAATATTATTACCATTCCATATTTCCATTATGTGTGCAGCAACAAAATGTGCTCAGAACAGCCATGGACCAATTGAAAAAGCGACCAAATAAAAATAAAAGCGCGCAAATAGCTCGGTCACTCCTGTGTCTGGTCACAGTGACACCTACATGTCCTGATCTTCCTATAGTTGACTGAAACAGAAGCCAGGTACAGAACCTTGACAGCCTTTTTCCATCATGCGGTGAACCTGATTACAGGCAGTCTCTCTGGGCCTGGGATGTGTGAAACTTATCCCAGGTGAGAGAGCAACATGGATACGTTTGTGAAAAGATCATACTAATGTAACCAGGAGAGTTGACCGTGATTGCAAATATTTTGATGGAGTTAATGGAGTATTGCAACTCTATTTTGATGCCTTTTCCCTATAGGTAGTACTGCACTTCAGAGCTTCATAGCTCTGAGATGTTAAATATATTTCAACTGTTCTTACCTCTCTATAGGACCTACATAACCAACCTATCTCAAGCCCTTCACTGACATGCCAGACACACCTGTTTCATAGTTAGGTGACTGTGTCAATCAGGTTTGTTGGTGCTGGGCATGACCAAACATGCAGTGGTTTGGGTCCAGAGCACTAAGTATTGACTTGCTTTGAAGCTGCATGCAGTGGCTTCCATCGGTGCATGTTACCATGCAGCTGGAGACATGTTGCAGTGCAGCAGAAACTCACATCTGCGGCCTTCTTCTCTGCAATCTCCAGCTTCTCCTGCGCATCCTTCAGTGCCTCCGAATACTTGTCCAGCTCATCCTCTGTGGCCTTCAGCTTCTTCTGCATGGCCAACAGCTCCTCTTCATGCTGGGGGTGGGGGCAGACAGGGGGGAAGAGAGCAATCGAAGAAGCAAGGAGGAGAAGGGTTGTGGGGGGGCGAGACAGACCCAGGCGGGACAGGGAGAGAGATGGCAAATGCCGGAAGTGAGTCTTAGGACTGCTGGAAGTCAGTGGAGATGGGAAATGTGCACAGGGAGAGAGACATTGGAAGAAAGGCCATAAATGAGTTTATAACAACGTGCCCCATGATACACTGCAAGATTTTACTATTGCTGAGTGATGGTGACCATAAAAACGATGGACCCTGGAGCAGCAGCAGTGGTGAAGAGTGAGCGGGTGTGAAGTGTGAATAGCACTGACACTCAAGAGCACCCCAGGGGCATACACACCCTCGCCAGAGGGAGGGCTGCGCCGTGAGATTCTACCGCAACACCACGCGGATATAAATACCTCCAGTCGCCGCTCACCTTACAGTCCTTCAGTGAGTGGCCATTCTTCTGCTCACCCCTTTCTGTTTTATGCCTATTAGGTCACCCCATGTGAGGTCTGCTTCTGTGGAAGGCTGCCTGGTGACTCATATTATCAGTTTAGGGATCATTCTACGGAATGCAGTGTTGCATGGAGTTGCTTGTGTGCATTTTCTTTAATCTTAAAACTGGCGGTATCTCTTTGCTCCTCCTATTCGCCGGAAAAGTCGGCTTATCATATCCTGTTTCTCGATCGACACTCGGTATCGAGCCTCCGATTGCGAAGGCGTCGCCCCGTCCACGCCTATGTCTCGTCGCCCCGGACGCCGTCGGCGGGCAGGGTGACATCAAAAGGCCCGCTTCCTCGGAGGTGCGTGAGTGCTGCCCAAATTCTCCCCGGGCCGCCGCCACAATAAAACACATTCCTGCTTTTTAGGCGAAGTGCTGTTGTAGAGTCACATGTCACGCTGAGTTAATGTGGTTTAGGTTTATCCCATGAGATGTGTCTGATTTGCCCCTAATTTGCCCCTTTGCAGCTAATTTCACGGAATGGACAGCTAATGCAAGATTAGATGACGTTCGGATTTCTAACCTGACCTTTTGTACAAACATAGAATTAAAAGCTCTGGTTTATATCACCCCTAATATTCCCCTCCTGACCTTTAAATTCCCGTTGGGCCGAAATGCCTCCACATGAGTGCGGCCTCTCGCCGCGACCCCGTCCCCGGGCCCCCGCGCCGACGGCAGCCCACCTGCTTGCTGCGCTCCTCGGCGGCCCTCTTGTCGATCTCGGCCTGCTCGGCCTGGTCCAGCGCGTTCTCCTTGTCCAACTTCAGCATCAGCATCTTCTTCTTGATGGCCTCCATCTTGGCAGGGGCTGGCTGGCACTTTTAGCCAAAGGAGAACTGGAGGAGATATGGGGGAACGAAGAAGCGAAGGGCAAACAAGCAGAGGGCAGGGAGAGAAGCCGGATCGGGCCCCCACAGAGAGCGAGAGATGGATGGACGTGAAGGAGAGTTCAACCTCAGACTGGCATGGGATTTTTTTTTTATATTTATACCGTAGGCCCCAGAATAGCCACGCCCACTCATTTGCCCCTCCCCTTTTCTATTTCAGTCAGCCTCTGGTATTATTATTCTATGTTCTCTCTCCCTTTTGTTGTTAATCAATCACTCACTAGAATGGCCTCTTGGCTCTAAGGCCCTGTTTCATGTCACTGTCCCTCAAAGTCCCCCACCCCCTTGTCTTTATACATTTTCCCTCTACTGTTCTGCATATTCCTCCCATGGCTGTTTCCAAGGCTTCCTCACACATTCTGACCAGGAGATGCTAGCTGGGCGTTTGCAGCCTGAGCATAGCTACCAGTAAGATGCAACTGTGTAAACAGGAAGAAACTTTCTGAATATGTCATGGTGATTCTTCTTGAAGTAATAGCATTGCGTGCTACGTATTGCAAAGTGCTTTCTTTTACTCTATTACTTATAAATTGCTTGCATTGTTAGTCTTCAAACATGATGTATATAGAAAAAATATATAGCTGTGAAAGAGGAAGGATAAAGATAATATACAAGTTGGCATCAAAAACGAGTCCTTTAAATATGATTACATTTTGTTACACTTTAAGAAATGGGCGATGGATTTGCAACAGGTGGCAATAAAAAAAGTACCAGAGAGCCATAGAAACAGAAAGAACAAAAAGAATCTTAAAATACAACAGCCAGAGAGAAGACAAGGCAGCCTGAACCTTAACAGCTGAGCCTGTATCTCCTTGCCCCTAGCATTGAGCCACACACTAATGTCCAGCCATCCATCTGTGACTCATTTAAAAGCTGTAAAATGTATGGGGATTACATCCACAAACAGTTTATAGTAATACTGCTTTCTTCTATCTGGATTAACGAGCTTTAAGGTATTTATAATCACATAGCATTTGAAAAATTAATTGGCCAGATTTAGAAAAATCACTTTTACTTGATGCAACGTCCCTAATAAACTGCTAACAAGCCTGGCGGCATGCTTAATTGAGAATACAGACTGAGGTATGTACTACCCCCTAGGGGCCACTAAAATTACTACACCTATTTCTTCCCCATATTTACTGAATGATCTAAGAGAGAAGCCCGTCTGCCCTATTCAGATCCCTTTATAGAAGTGCCTTGAACTCCGCTTCAGCTCCGCCACCACACATACACGTACAATGAGAGTAATTCAACTCCCCCCCTGCCTGATGGAGCCCCCAAGATGGATGAAGCGCAGAAATGTCAGCTATGTGCCTGCTCCTGGGATATTAATACTCGTCTTTTGGCTGACATTGTCCTGGGATTAGAGAGAGTGGAGAAAGATCCACAGAGGATTTTGCCCAGTTGCTTGTCCATAACCTTCTGTGTTGAGGGAGGGACGGTATCATGTTTAAAAACGACCTATCCCACACTGAGGGAACTGTGTCACAGCTACAATGTTCAGTGCTTCTCTGATTTCAATTATAATGAAACTCTCATATTTGAATCAACAAGGATCTAAAATATGTGCCCTGAAAAGAAGTGTGTGATAAATATACCTCTTGTAGCCATTTCCTCCAGGGCCCATCAGGTTAGTTTTCATTGGCTCCTTAAACCACATGACCTGCATATACCTGATATCTACAGTATTACAGCAGACACTGTGTTAACAAGTCAGTTAATAAGGGTACATGCAGGGCTTCCATCCATAACAGGACAGCCAATCAGGTGATTATCACTGTTCTCGTTGATTATTTCCAGCTGCCATTCATTCCAGGCAATCCCTAAATTAGCGTATTTTCCATTTGTTTTGCTAGTATGCATGGAACACCCTGGAGGTTGGACATCTGTGCCAAGAGGTATTCAGTGTTTGCCTTTTGGTTCCTTCCCTCCCAAAAAATGACAGTTTTACATTTGTTTTATATTTGTTTATTGAAAGGCTTTCGTTTGCCTCTGTACCTCAGTACTCACATCTACCCCCAAAAGAGGCCGATGCAGGGCGGGACAAAGGGTAATCTGGCACACGTATGTATTATACTCTTTTTGAATTCAGTTCTTGAGATTTCAACAATAGTTTTGTTTTAATATTTTGAATTAGGATCATATTTTTAAAGTGAGAAGGAAAGTTAAATTTCCCAATTTGCCCATATCCACCCTACCGGTCACGTGCTTATGTTCAACAATGTCAGCCAGACGTTCCCTTGCACACACTTGAGGAAGGTGTCTGTTAAAGGAACTGATTCTAGGCATTTAAACCAGTTCAAACGGACCATCTACATCTCTGGAACTCTATAAGTCTTCAGCCCCACACAAGGCTAGAAAAGCCTGCTGAAGATCTCCTTTGTAATCTTTCTGTGGGGGGGAAAAAATTAAGATGACATCAGAACACTAAGACGACCTGCATTCAGGACTGAGAGCTTCTGTGCAATAATCCTCGGTGTATTTTGATGACCTTCATGGAAACATGTTATAACTATTAGCTGATCAAACTAAGCAGATGACTCGGTGTATACAGGAAAGCTGAAGGTTGTCCACTTCCTGAAGATAAGATTTTCAGGGAGAGAGGAAAGTCCCCTGCGACTGAGGATGTTGTTTCATATACGTCTTGTTTACCAATTTAATTGCCATGAGGAAGCAAAGAACAGGAGGAGGCAGGAAGGAAAGGCACTGAGCACTGAGCGTAGGAGCGAGAAGAACAGTGATCTGGGCCTCTGACCTGCAGGGCTGAGTACAGGGAGAGTCCAGCCAGCCGACGGAACTCCACCCTTATGCTGAGCAGGTCTTCCTCACTGTGCGGTACCAGGATGCCCCGTACTACAGCGCTCTTCTACAGGAGACGCACACAAAGTCAGGAAGCACAGACTAACGCACCGCCAGGAAGTCACCACAGCTCAGGAGAGCATAAACCAGGAGAGAGCGCGACGTCAAGGCCCCTAACCTTCATGGAGGTCTGCAGACGACGAGCCAGGTACAGAGGGCTGTTCTGGATGGACTGCACTGTAGAGACAGATGGTTATGACCACAGACAGACCGCAGACTTTCACAGGCCTACACACACACACACACCATTACACTCTCACCTAGAATGCGGAACCCCAGTTTCAGATCCCCAGAGAAGTGGTTTTGTATCATTTTCTCCACAGGGTCCCCCTGTACCCGCTCCCACTTGGACAGCACTAAGAAAGGGACAAGGGAGTCAGTAATTCCGTGCATGTATTGTACTGTATCTATGGTATTTCTCAACTGGACACCAACAGCTAAGAGACAGACCTCTATTAAGATGTTCTGCATCCCGCGTGGTCAGGACCTTGATCCAAGGCACCGGGTCGACCTTCTTACCACTGAAGGCCTCAGTCAAAGCCTATGGATGCCAACAAACAGTGGCATTGCATCAGTTATCAACACAATCATAGATGACGTGCACTTCCATGTTTGCTCACTAGCTTTTCTGTTTATGCCACCATAATTTATATTTAACTATGAGTCTTACGAAAAACATTTAATCTTTTAATGGATCTTTAAAATACAAACTGTCGGGGGGGGGCATTAAGCAGTATGTGGGCTTTTATAGGATTATTATCTCATGTGCCTGGTGTGTGAGCTTTAGAACATATCTCTGAAGTGACTCACACTGACGTCTTGATCAATGAGCTCATAATCAATTGCTCCCTGCTGGTTCTCACCCGGTTTCTGTAGGTAGGACAGATCAGAACACTGATCCTCACTGGCAAAACAGGTCCAAAAACAAGAGAGAAAAAATTCCCAAGGCTCGAGAGGTAAATAAACATTAAAGCAAATTAACAAATTAATAGTAAGAATTAGGTTTTAAGACCGGTGCTTAAAGTAAAACTAAATATGTTGGACTTTTCTTCTCATTGTGAAATAGCCACAGTGGGGGGTACCGTAAGAATGGCCAGAAGCAAGGTGGTGAAGTCTTTGCTGGTCTCACTGATCAGATCATTCTCCAGGTATCGATCAAACTCTGCACCAAAAACATGACCTGGGTGACTATGCATGCTTGTTAAATGTGTACATAAAATGCCAGTGTATTGGTACACTGGCACTGAAAATTTATTCCAAGAAAACCCACGAGTGAAACAAATTGTGTTTTTTTTCCCCAGTTCATTGCAGTTAATGACACTCACCCTGCTTATAGGCGACAGTAATGTCTTTGAGCTGCTCTGCTGATCTGGTACACAGCACCTCCAGCAAGGTCTCCTCATCCGTACCCAGGCCCTGTGCAAACAGAGCTTCACCCCTTATTCCGAGTCACTTAAATACCCACCTTCCGTCTCGCCAGTAATACTATCCGGATGCCTCTACACGTCTCCTAAGTCATTAGCTCGCTGCCGGTTTGTTTTGCCATCGGGCCATCTGCTTGTGGCTACCCTGCGTCCGCAGGCATCCGCCCATCTGTCCCTCTCCGCCTCTCTCACCTCCATGGCCTGCCGAAGGCGGTAGGCATCAAACTGCGAGGGAGTCATCAGGAGCCCCAGCATCAACTCCTGCAGAGCCCCTGATAGGCATTTCTTCAGAATGAGACGCACGTCCTGGGGTTGGGCGAAGCAAAGACAGGGAAATGGAAGATTCCACTCCTTTTTGGTGGGGGGCGTCTTGAAGATTTCTCTGAGCAGGCTATAGGTCTACCTGTGTTTAGTATATATTAAAATACGGGCAGCCTCACCTTCCCTGTGAGGCTGTGGTAGGCCTGAGCGATGAGCTGTCTCTGTGCATTGCTGCGGTTGGTTAGGATCCTCACCACGGTGTTCCCATCTGAAACACCCCCCCCCCCCAATCACAACATAACTACAGAGCTGGGGCCTGTACCACAAAGCCGGATTTCTTGCTTAGCTAGATAACTAGCCGGATTTAAGGTAGTCTGGGCTAACGTTAACGTCATGTCTCTGTTCTATGCTCGGGCACGGTTTTGCAATCACTCTCGAGGTGTCCTGTCCCCATGTCCAACTAAACCATCCCCAGGCCCACCTGTTCAAGTCAACGAGGATAAAGTCCATTTAATCTGGGGTACCTTAAATATGATAAGTTATCAGGCTTAGTGATACAAGCCCCTGGTTTCTATGTCTTCCACAGGCTAAAATAATTATAATTACATAAGAAGTAGACACTATAAAAAGCCATAAATCTTACATTAGCACTAGCCAAGCACACGTCAAATCACAATGGTGTCACCGTGTGAGAGTGCACTACGCTACGAAACACATTGTACCTTTTTTCTCCAGAGCAGTCTTGACTTCTTGGGCATCCTTCTGAGGATTAAAGCCGGGGAAAGGCCGCACTGTGCCCAGGGTGCCCCACCACATCTCCTTAAACAGAGCGGAGACCATGACACTGGGACTGCATTTCATAGTGACGGGGTATCTGATATCACAGCGACAGCTCCAGAGCCGGAGTGAGGGAAGAAAAGAACGGAGAGGCGAGAAAAAGGAAAGAAAGAGTTACAGAGGAGACGGCGATAGAGCGACTGGGGCTAGATACCAGAGGGCTGAAAGCAGGCACACCGCCAGAGACTTTGAGCCCCATGAAAGCATATCATATTGGGGCCCCCTAACCCAGATCAATCAAATGATGCTCCATATTTATGTATTTTTGTATTCCTATCTGAGTGAGGATCATTCATTTCTATGTGAAAAACCCTACTCCCAGTCACGACACCCTTAACCCCTACCCAGCCCTAACCTTAACCATAAGTAACCAAATAAAATACAAGACTTTTGACATTTTTTGATTGCATTCACTGATTTTTAGAAAATTAAGGTTGAAATATTGAAGACTGAAACAAATTTTTTTTGAGGATTTGTAATACTTGCAAAGTCATTTGGTCCTCACAAGTATAGCAAAACCTGTACACACACCAGTAC
>JAODKL010000135.1:13305278-13317852 GCA_026780765.1 Petrocephalus schoutedeni
CAGTACACTGGGTTAGCAGGAGTGTACACTGTTAGCATGCAGTACACTGGGTTAGCAGGAGTGTACACTGTTAGCATACAGTACACTGGGTTAGCAGGAGTGTACAGTGGATTAGCAGGAGCACATGCTAGGCTGCTATGTACTAAACACCCCCACACACTGCATGGCCCTCTAACCTTTAAGCCGGGAGCTGACAGCCTTCAACAGTAGCGTGCCCTCATGGATGAGCCGTCTCCGCAGGAGCTCGCTACCCCGGAACACTCCACCCCCTCGAACCTCGGTCTCGGCCCGAGAGTCGAGTCGGGCACGGATTTCCTCCAGCCGGTGCGTGCGCTCCAGCTCCAGGACCTGCTGGTCCACGGAGCTAAGCATCTCGCGGATCAGCAGCAATGCCTGGCTGAGGGAGCTCGCCTCTTCCTCATTGCCTGCAAGTGCGGATTGAGTCAGAATGAACAGCCCGGCCTGGGACTCAGCCATGGAAACGTGAACCGGACAGTGGAAGTTCAAATGAACTGTCCAATGCACGGACAACGGAGCGAAGGGCTCAAGACATCAGCAATAGGCCCCGTGACCTCTGACCTCCAGGGTGACCTTTTTTAACACATTGCAGTGCTGCAGTGATGACCACCGTGGCTCTCACCCTTGGTATTGTCCAGGATGCGCTGGACCAGGACAGGGTACTTGGTGATGCGCTGAGTGACCAGCAGGATGCACTCCTGGATGCCATGGCGACGGAGCAGGGGACCCCGGCTCACTCGCTGACGAGGAGAGAAAAAGCCCCCATCAGCACTGCGTTCTATGCACACCTATGGAAAGCTTGACTGCCAGGTGGTTAATTTCCATCAGGGACGTACAGCTGGGAATGGAGAGCTCCGTACCCCCCACCCCGATGCCCTTGACGTTTTTACGTAAAGCGCTCCCTCCGCTTACACATTTTAATGCTGCTCCTCTCCTGGCAGGCACACCCCCCCCCCCCGGCCACAGCCTGGAACGGTTACATAAACACACTCTCTCTTTCTTCACACTTATCTCCCTCGCTCAGCCTGCCTCTCCCTCTCACTGCCTCCGAATATCCCTGCCCCCCTCGCCCACCCATCCCCCCCCAGATTTTCCTCCCACAGAGATTCTCCGCTTGTCGAGAAAAGGCTCCCATTTCCTGGGACGTGGCGTGCATGCGCCACGTTACCGATACCCCAGCAGTGCGGTAAAAAGGTACAATGTGGGGGAAAATTGCAAAGGCAGCCAAAAATATACGAGGTTTAAATGCATGCATTCTTCATCATCCAAGGAAAACCCCCTGATCACATGGGTTGTTTTTCCCCCCCCAATCCTTTTGCTGTGGCCCACCCAGGTCCGGCTGACTCACCCGGATGAAATACTGGAACCTTTTGTCTCTTGCCAGCAGCTCCTTGTACAGCTTCGAGGCCTTCAGGTGACGGCTGCAGAATTCAGCGTAGGCCTTGAGCATCTCGTCTGCTCTCTGTCCTGAGAACTGCAGGGGGCGCTCCGGTAAGCCACAGCAGAGGGGAGAGGGGCGGTGTGCACGCTCACTGCAGCATCAGACACCCACACTCACACAACCAGCACTCTGCCCTGAGAACTGCAGGGGGCGCTCCGGTAGGCCAGAGCAGAGGGGTGAGAGGCGGTGTGCACGCTCACTGCAGCATCAGACACCCACACTCACACAACCAGCTCTCTGCCCTGAGAACTGCAGGGGGCACTCCGGTAGGCCAGAGCAGAGGGGTGAGAGGCGGTGTGCACGCTCACTGCAGCATCAGACACCCACACTCAAACAACCAGCTCTCTGCAGTAACAGAGGCCATGACCTACACACACACACACACACACACACATTTTTTTTTTAAGATACTGCAATTATTTTTCCCCAGTACTAAGAAAAATCTGCAGTTTCCAAAAATTACATTCTTCAAATGTCTAACTTAATATCACAGTGAAACCCCGATTCTCAAATGTATTTATACAGGAATGTATTTATACCCAACTGAATACATACAGGGGCAGGCAGGAGGTGTAGTGGTTAGGGATACAACCATGTAATTGAAAGATTGCTGGTTCGACTCCCTGACCTGCAAGTGCCGCTAAGGCACCCTGAGCAAGGTGCCGTCCCCAAGCACTGCTCCCGGGGCGCTCACGTAGCTGCCCCCTGCTGTGTCACGATGTCACATGGGTTAAAAGCAGAGGACACATTTCTTTGTTGTGTGCTGTGGTGCGTCAACAATGACGATTAATCACCTTCACTTCAGATTTATACAAAATCAGTTCTCAAACAGCCCTCTGGAACGGATTAAGATCGGGAAGCGAGCTTCCACAGTATTCATTAATTCATTAGTATTATTAAAGTGACATTTATTTCAATGCTCACAGGTGGCTGCATTATTGTAATCTTGAATTAACACTAATCTATGACGGAGCACTAAAGGCTTCAGTCAGATTGCAGTTTTACTAGAGGTACACCGATCCAAAATTCGGGGTCGTTATCGGCACCAATCTGTACTTTTCGGGTATCGGCCATTTGTGACCAATCCACGTCTGATATTTACTTAATTTGTTTTCGGCAGTCTGTAAAAAGATAGCTGCTATTTCTTCTTAAACTGCTTTGTATAATCAATTGTCCAACAGCTCTCTCATCTTGGATACAAGCTGAACGCTGATGCGGCCACTCAGTGGGCGCGCGCGGTGACTTCCCACATGCCCTCTGCAGTAGGACGAGCGCAAGAATACACTGATCAACAAATTTTGACTTTCTTTTTGTAGTACAGGAGTTACAGGGAGCGTATAACCTGCATCACACAGTAAACAAAAGACCACATCCAATGAGCAGCCCCTGAACACAAGCCCCGCCCATTCCTTTGTCCCCGCCCCTTTCCATTAGTTCCATTTGCAGGGGGAGGGGCTCACCTGCTCCTGCAGCACATCCCCCAGCTGGTGGATGGTGAAGTTGTTGCTGCTCCCTGGTGCCAAGCTGTGGTTCTTCCTGAGCAGCAGCTGAGCCAGGAAGCGCGAGTGCAGGGCCAGCAGCCGGTCCAAGCAGGGGAAGATGGCGTGCACCACCCCGGGCTCCACATTCACCTCCTCCAGCATGCCCCGCCGAAACACCCCGTCCATGATCCGCAGCGTCCGCATGTGGTGCAGCTCGGTCTGGATCAGCTCTGGGTGGTAAAGGACAGGTCGGTGGAGGGGTCATTTAAGGCCAACGGGAGACCCATCTGTCATACAGAACCGCTTATCCGGTATAGTGTGTCAGAGGGCCTAAATCCCAGCACAGGACACAAGGCAATCTAAGGTAGGGGGCAGCCTGGAGAACAGTCTGCCACAGGCTCCATAAATACCCACATCCTGGGCACACACCAGATTTTAGTGACTGCAGGAGGAGACTGGAGTAAAGCCACACAAGCACAGTGCAGACGTGTCAGCTCTACACTTTAATAACCGGGGCTGATATCCGAACCCTCAACCCAGGAGATGTGAGGCTGCAGTGCTACCCACTGAGCCACTATGCTTCCCTCTGCCCTATATAGGGTCACAAATTACAGCATCAAACAAGCATCAGTCAGGCCACACTTTCAATTGCCGACATCTGGTACATGCTCAATGCTCGCTAGGCAAACAGGCAGAGCGCGAGTAAAGGCGCCCGTACCGCCGAGGACCCCCGCTGCCGTCTCGCGGCCTGACGGGCCTGAGAATTTTGCCTCGCTTTTTAGAGGCCTTAGAGTTTAATGACAACTCGGTTTCTCCCGTGTCAGCCAGTAGGCGAGTGCCGATTCGGGGCGTGATCTGCAGAGCACCACAAGAGACGCAAGGGAAAAGTGGAGGACCCAGGGTATGGTACGGGCCCTGTGCGAGGCTCCTCTGCACTCTGTACTTACTTTCCTCGCGTAACCACATGCTAGCGATAGCATCAAGGAGGCCGAAAAAATGCCAGAGCGGCTTGTGCTTGGCCATGGCCCTTTACCGCGATCCAAATACAGTAACTGCTGTGGCCATTAAACGGCAGCGCCGGGGGAGACGCCTGCATTTTTTGGTCGCTTAACAGATGTTTTACATCCAGAACTGTGCTCTCTACCTATTAGCATCCGGATATATTTGCTGGAGCATTTCAGGTTGAGGATTTCGGAACACTCTAGCCAGGACCATCGGGGACTACGAGCAGCCTACAAACCACAGTCTCCATCTAATATGGGACAGTTACAGCCGTGCTATCTGCAAAATTACTACATGATTCACCAAAGTACTTTACTTACAATGATGTTTACACTCATTTCACACACTTATTTATTATCATCTCCATATGTTCTTATTTTTAGTTAGAAATTATGGTATGTGGTCCTATATATTGTCCATTTTTGTCATTTTGTGTGGTTGTACAGTCTGTAATAAATTATAATCATTTTCCTCGGGGATAAAGTCTGATTCTAAACTGTCCAGCTATGTCTAAATAGTGGATTCTTAAAGGAAGACAACCTGAGAGCTTCCTGTGGTCAAAACTGGCCGTTCAATAAATTATATGAGGTAAGTGTGACTGTTAGCTGTTAAGACGACGCCTGGTTTACCCACAAAGCCCTGTGGGCACGCCAAGCATGCAACGAATCACGTGACTCACATTTAGAAGCTTAGAATCAGAAACAGAACACTTCCAGACATCCAGCAAGACTTTGATAAACACTTAAAACCTTGGACAAGCTGTATCCTGGCTCTCAAATTAACTGAAGTATGATGAAGCACTCGAGGTGGTCCTGGAGGGCGGGCGGCGGGTCTCACCGTAGATGACGTCCTGCTGTTTGATGATGTCTTTGCGGTGGTTCTGCAGGTAGGAGGAGTCGACCGCCAGGCTCCAGGAATCAGCCTCAAAGTCACGTCCCTCCCGTTCCACCTCCTCCAGCATAGAGGCGTAGTAAACTTCCCCTGGGAGGGAGTAAGAGGGGGGCAGGAACGAGGGTGAGGGGGTAAACAGAACGACAAACAAAAGAGATCAAGGTAAAAATCACAGCGCCGAGCCACTGCTTAAGCCTAGTGCCTTTCTTTGGCTCCCCGTGCCCCCCGTCGGAATTTCGCAGGCGTCCGCCGCTCACCCTCATCGTTGAGGGACTCCATGGACATGGCTCTGTTGCGGAAGTTCAGAGAGTCTGTAGACTGGGAGAGGATCCTGCGCAGCCCCAGGGGAGAGTCGTCATTCAGATTCCTACAATGATACACACACACACACACAGGGACACGCGCATGCACACAGAGAAAGCGAGAAAGAGAGAGAGAGAGAGAACAGAAGGGAGCACCGACAATGCAGAAGGTGGACAAAAGAGACAGAGGAAGAACCGAAATCGGAGAGAGAGAGACAGAGAGGGACAGACAGGCAAAGTGAGCGAGAAAGAGATGGAGACGGGCATAGGGAGAGACCCGGGAGAGGGATGGAAATGTAAGGGAGACAGGGAAGAAGACAGAGGCAAGCCAGCGTGGGGGTCCACGGGGCATTTCGAGGGACAGACACGAGCAGGAGAACCATGGCAGAAGCGCGTTTGTGCGCATGCGAGCAAAGAAACAGACAAAAAAGAAGAAAAAAAAAAACAAAAACACTACGTTACAACGACGTAAATGTACGACACAGCACACCGATAAGCATTCCGGACTAACGGGCCGACAGCGACGATGACATCACAGCCAACGCAGAGCCATGTGACGCGTGGCCCTCGCCTAGCATGCAGGTGTGTTTGTCGGAGTCTACACTCCCACTGCCGACCAATGGATCGCCCAGATCCAGAAGAGAGGTGTGGCCTACACCGACGGCCCACAAACCACACCCACAAATGTCACAAGGCTGGTTGGACAAGCTCACCCCGCGATGTTATTGGTCGAGACGCTCTTGGAGAGGGAGAGGCCGGAACGGCCACGGCGGTTACCCAAGAGGGACTGGCGTAGGCTGTCTGATGGGTAGATGGCCGAGTTGGGCCTCTCCTTCATCATGGGGGCTGGGGAGGCAGAGGAGGGGAAGGCACAGAGGACAGGTGAGGGAAGTGATGGGCATGGACAGAAGACAGATGTGGACAGCATGGAGAGTATGGGAGGAAGAGAGGTCTGCTAGATCATGAGAGTGTGTGACAGTGACATGAAGTGGCCACTAGGGGGCACAGAGAGTGGGAAGGAGGGCGCTGTACTTGGTGAGTCAAAATGCAATTGTGGAGATTCAGCGAAGCATATTAAAAGACGTGCTTCTGCAGTAAGGTGCTCATTGATCACACATCTGTGGTTTGGCTGGCATGGCCAGATCCACAGCCACGGTGTCAATGACCTCTATGGGAGATCTGGCTAGGGCACGCTAGGCCCCGTGGCACCGCACACTGGCCAAAAGGTGGAACTGAACATGGAAAAATGACATACACAGCTGCTGGCACGTGAAGGACATGGCACAGGACCAGAAGGGAACCCGGCAGGGAAGAGGCAGAGGAATGAGGGAGCGTGATTTGGGCCGCGTGGGAGGAAGGGCGGAGCCGTAAGAAGGTGAAGGGGGAGAAGACAAAAAGAAACATCTCACTCTTTGCTCGAAGGGCCACATTCGGCAATGCTGAGCTGTTCCTCACCAGGCCCAGCTTCTGTTGCTGCAAATCACACGTGTCGGGTCAGTGACCCCGCTAAGCACACTGGCACCGCATCCCAGTCACTACACCCCAGTTAGAATCAGACTAGGACTAAGTAGCACACAGGCTTCACAACACAGTGACCGATTTCCCCGACTGGCTGGAGGTTCTCATCAAGCTGGATCCGCACAGAGCCCGGGACACACCGAGCCCATTTCCAGCCGTCGCAGTGCCTGTGAGAATCACTGCCCGTTGTGCCAGGGCGTCCAGCACGGTTGGACACAGCTGGCGGCCATCGCTGTCGTTTTGGCCGATTTAGCATGCTGAAAGGGCATGGGAGCTGGTCGGTGAAACCGAGCTCTCTGATTGGTCTGTATAATGACTGTCACCTCTAGTCGTGCCGGTGTGTTTAGCCTCTTGCCGTTGGCTTGGTGTGCACCAGGCTTTAGGCTGCTGTTCGCCCCTCCTCCTTTCCTACATTCACGGGGATTTCAAATGTACCTTCCTCCCCGACCCTTTCTTACCCTCTGCTTCATTTTGGCGCAGTTGGGTAGAGTGTCTCGACAGCGGTTGTGGATGGTGACATTGCAGGCTGTAAAACAAAGCAAGCCACAGGTTGATACACAGCTGATTAATAAAACGACACACAAAAAAACGGCGACACGCCATAACATCATGGCAGCAAACTTCCAAGGGATGCAAATCGTTCTGCTATCACATGAAAAGGAAAAAGAGAGAAACACGAAGCACTTTTTATTTTTAATCATAAAAGCACACACAGCCTGTCCCCATCAACAAAAGAAATTCACCAGGGGATTCATCTGATTTATCGCTGGGGAAAAAGCCAAAATGCAGAAAGTGAGCAACCATCCAGTGCTAAATGATTAATTTTAAAATGAAAAAGTGCATTGTAATAATACAGCCATCCATCCATCCATCTACAACAGCCCCTTACCCAGTGCAGAGTCACAGTGAGCCTGGAGTCTGTCCCAGGATGCATCGGGCAGCCTGGACAGGATGCCAGTTCAATGCAGGACATTCACAGCGGCTCACACACACATTCATACACTATGGGCGTGTTCGAGATGCTAACTGGCCTCCCTGCATGTCTTTGGACTGCAGCACGACACTGAAGTACCTATAGCAAGCCCATGTAGCGCGTGTATTGGATGGATGGATGGATGGATGGGTTGTTCTGCTAATTTCAACCATTAAAATAATTTTAAATACTCGAAAACAAATCTACCTGCATCAGCTAAGGATTATCCAGCATTCTGCACAGGCTCCAGGCCCCTCCACTGACCCGGTACTGGAGAAGTGGCAGAGGTGGATACAGCTCCAGAAAGTAAAAAATCTGGACCAACCAGTTGAGTATAAAGATATCTCAGTCACAAAGTCCTCAACTGATCGGGTGAAACAAAATCCTGGTCCGGATTTTTACTTTCTGGAGCTGAACTACCCACCTCTAAGAAGTGGTTGGAACATGGAGGAAAATCAAGTAAGTCTAAAGTGGTAGTTTTGGAGTACGTGATGTTGGTTTAGGGAGTTCAGAGCCAATGTACGCCATGATCCACTAATAATGTTACGCCACCAATTATATTTTTCCGGGTTCAAAAAATCACTCTACAGAAGCTGTTGTCACACAGTCACTGCCTCCCAATGTACCACAGAAGCAGAATCACCTTCTCATCTTCCCCATCACCCCACCCCCCTCCAGTCATCCCTCTGTCATGCTTCTTCATTGTGCTGTTTAGCAGACAGGAAGTCCTCTTTATAAATGGTTGGGGGAACTCTAGGGGGACTTTTGAGGCACATTGATGTTAGAATAAGAGTTCAAAAGGAGGTTGGGGGGGGGGGGGCGACAGGGGGGTTCTAGACCATTACAAACTAGCATGTTGCAAAGTAACAACTCAGAGACCTTAGATATTGGTCAAAATCCCTCAAAGAAACCACGCTCTCCCTGTTTTATGGCAGACATTCAGGAATGCTTATGCTGTAGGCTCCCACATTCCTGAATAACAGACAAGATAACGTAATTAGGGGCTTTCAGCCTGCACACACGCTTACAGAGCTTACTCACTTCACATGCAATTATAGCCCTATTCATATTCTACATACTTCGCCGTCTTTCTCGCTGGGCTTCTACGTAAAACCCAAGACAGTATAAAAAAGGCCCAGCTGAGGGCCAGCTGTATAAGCTAACCAAGACGTATATTTTAGTAAAAGGGTTAATTTAATTGACGCCCCGTCTTTTTCAGTCAAGTGCAAAAGGTCCATTTGAAATTGAGGCAGAAGCGAACTACAGTAAACAGCAGGTCAGGTGATGGTGAGCTCACTTCCTCAGAAGCCGGAGGCTGGGTGGAGGACGTTGCCGCGTAAGGAAGTCTCTCACCCCCACCCCCACGCCCTCCGAGCCTGAGAGTGTGAGGGGGTGTAGGTGCACCGCTCACGCAGCTGTGCACGGCTGTCACAACTGTGATCCTACGCTTAAGCAGATTTCACCAGTTGCGTTATAACCGGCAGTGGTTCGCACTGTCTGATCTCATGGCTAAAGTTCACAAGGAAGAAGCTGACTTATCAAGACCCATAAAGTTACAATTGCCTGTGTCTGTTATGCTGAATGTGTGTGTGTGTGTCAACTCAGGGGTCCAGGCCTTTGTAAGGATGAAGCCAGGCCTGCCCAAAACATCTCATACAAACAGGAATTGAAACACAAACTCACATCCTCACCCACAAACCAAACAGACACACGCATTTCAGCAACGGATGCCTCACTAAAATCTGCATAATCACAACGAAGACTCTTCATCGGGAATCATAGGCGTGAAACGCGGCGTCATGTCATGTCCTGGTGTTTAACCCAGCCAGTTTAACCACGGACCAATCACACTTTCAGTAGTGTGGCGGTGTCTAACCCATCGTGCGCTCCATAACACGTCACATGCTACGGCGTCCAAGACAAATGCACAGCACTCAGACACACTTAAGCTCACACAAATGTCAGACAGTGGGCCCTATTCATCTTGACTCACACTTGGAAAAACACACACACACACACACACACATACACTAAATGGCCTGTTAGGTCCCACGTCACTGAAATAACAACAGGGTTAACAACAAAATCTTTTCTTGAGTCTAAAATACATCAGGAAATGATCCAGGAAAAATCTCTCTCCTCCCTTATTTAGACTTCGGCTGGAGCCCAAATTTAAACATCTATAGAGAACAAAACACTGTGCTGTACTGTTCACCTACCGACTCAGTAATGCAGCGAAAAGCCCCTGCACTTAAACACAGTCATGTTACTTAGCACGTTGCTAATGTTTTCCCAGCGTCGAACGTGCGCAGAAACCCATCATTACTGGGCAATCTGTAAAACGCATAAAGACTAACGTGAGCATTAAGAAAGCAATTAATTCCATGGTCCGTTCATGTTACTGGCTCTTAACAGAAGGATAAGTGCTCAGTTTTTCCATCCCATTACTGATCCTGCATATGTACTGCAAAAGGTCGACAGAAGGATTTAGGTTTAAATATTTTTACTTACTTGCTTTTCTTGGGTCAAATATATGGGAATTAGAACTGCTGTCCCTCTGTTTATTACCCTGTCCCTACATCACAGTGCAGCAAGTTTTACCAGATTGAAGTCTAATCTGCCGACTGATAATCCCGAGCACTCAAATTAGGCCCCGGCCAGTCAAACAAAAGGCCTGAGCCTTGGGCTGTAATCTAGGCATTAATTACCATCTGGAGGTAATTCCCTATATACTGACACAGCATTGTGCAGGTAATCTGCTCATCGGCGCCCCCCCCGCCACCATTTAAGCTCTGCACATCTGGAGTAACACCGGCTCCATCTCACTCTAAGCTCACCACCTTGCCGGGAAGCATGCCGCCTCACAGCCTATTAATCTTAATTACCATGGTCCTCGTCATCAACGTCATCATTATATGGCGCCGTGCGGAACAGTCACCCCAAGTCACAAGACAAGAGCTGCTGGAAAATCCATCACTATGCCTTTCATACAAAATACAGGATTTGTACGTGAGACAGGCACAAGGGACAAGAAGACAACGGGAGAGAGGAACCAAAAGCTCCCAGTGCCAACTGGCTGCCCAACCCCCCCTGGGCAAGTTTACATTACAGAAAAGGGAGAATCTGAACCGGCCTTAATAAAAGAAAGGTGCAGATTGTGGTCAGGATCAGTGAGTCCGACCCGCAGCCATCATCAACAATAAGCGCCATGAAGCCAACGTCTCTATTCAACCAGAAGAATAGCAATCGAAATGCCTGAATGACACCTTAGAATCAAACACACAGCACCGCTCCAAGTGATAGGAACCAGCCCCATAGATGACGTCTGCTAGACCTCCTAAAGAATGTCTTTATCCCAACTGCCTATCCGCAATGCTTCAATCAGAATATGTAATATCTACATTTTAAAGACAATCGGCTGTGATTAAGGGATTAAGTCAAACTCTCATTTCCCGTTAAGCACCTAAAATATCCAGCATTCCAAGGGGTGGCTTCAGAAACTGGGGGAAGGGAGATGAGGGGGTAACAGACTGGCGTTTAATCCCTCGCAACACATCACTCAGCGCCTAGATGCTGGTGGCTTGGGGGAGGGGGGGGGCGGGTCACATGATGTGTATTGGAGATCGGGGATGATTACATATGCAAAGAAGCAGGTCACATGTCTCACCAGAGGACAAGAATGCGGCCGAGGTCAACGCGGACGGACAAAACGGGGAATTGATCTTACTGACAGATAAGAAGCAGACTGCACAAATAAAATCTGTACTAAAATTAGTACGCGGGCAAGGCGGTGCGAGGACCAGGGCTATTTTTCACAGAATCCGTCACTGTTAAAATAATTAATAATGCACAGGAAAATGACGAGTTTCCCCCCCCCCCCACCTTGACAAATTCAAAGCAGGCGACAGGCACACATTAACAGACCAGAGCAGATGTCCTTACAATGAGCGAGGCCTACCCCCCGTGAAGGACAAACACTCAGCACTCCTTCACAGTACAGTGCACATTCCAACCTCCGCCTCGCCTTCACTGCTATCACCAATGATAATATATTCACCCCACCATGGCTGCACACACCACAAACCACACACACACTCACACAAATTTAATTACATCCTTGATCCCAAATCAATAACCCCCCCACCTCCACCCCAACACCAAGGGCTGGAACAGTGACTTAAACAGTTAAATTCTTTGTCACTCAAATACTACCCTCTCCAAAGGGTACGCATAATTACCCCCCTCCGTCCTGAATGACTACCCCCCTCCTGCCCCTATGCCGTCTGTCTCACCTTTGAACTTCAAAACCATCAATGTCAAGGTGCAGGGGAGTATATAGAGGTGGGGCAACAGGGCCGCCACACCAAGCTGAAAGCTGATTGGCTCCTAGAGTGCCCACTCCCCTGTCACTCACTGATTCAAACCACATCATTGGTTGATAATAAGGTTAGCGCCAATGTACGACTTATGGCCCCCTCGTATGCCACCCACCTTAAAAAACAGTACAATCACCCAGTGGAACAGCAAGGCTGATCCAGGGAGGCGTTTGTCAATTGTCTATAGTGGGCGAGGCTGTCGAATGGCCTGTGTAAACCGATTTGCCTGATTGTTGCTGATAGCTGACCTGTTATCGTGAAAGGCATACTGAGACAAGTCAAATGTAAAAGCGTGAGAACGCCTGCCCCTGTGGTACGTGTCCTGGCCTTTGCCATACCGACACTTGCTGTTCTGATGTCTCTTTCTCCGTTTACACCTCCTCAAACTTTCCAGTGGAAGGCAGTGACATTTACAGGTGACGGTGAGGCCGCAGAGACCCCAAGAGCAAGCAGGCGGAAGCCAGCCCCGGGTGGGCAGAGTCCCTCGCTCTGTGGCTCGCTCTGTGAAGTTGATGCACTGATTAGGGCCTCTCTGCACTGGATGCACTGGTCACTGCACACAGTGCGCTTAT
>JAODKL010000135.1:13345442-13361711 GCA_026780765.1 Petrocephalus schoutedeni
TACGTCCATTATATCTATTATTGTCAGTAGTCAGTGAGTTTGGAAAGAGCCGTCAGTAGTCGGGGTAGAAAGTCAGCGTGTGACCAAGCAGAGAGAACAAACAGGACAAGCAGCACCTCGCAGACTTCGAACTGTCTGAACAGGGAGAACAAAGGTGCATGTGCAACGGAACAATAAGACCAGGCAGTTAGCAGGAGATCAGAGATTGGGGCTCCTGTAGAGAAACAACACGAGCAGGAATACGGCCGTCGAGCTGCCCGGAGCACCGGCGCCCCCTACCTGTGGTGCTTGAGCTGCGCATTTCCCCACACCCCCCTAACATGGTCCCAGCTGTATCTCCTTCCGAGATCCTGCTTCTCCGACGGGGACATGAACGGGGACCGCTGGACTTCCATCCCGGATCTGGCCAGCAGACTTGGAGTCAGAGGGAGCGAGAGGCAGGGGGAACAGGGCGCCACGGCGGGATACGAGGCATACTGGCCGGGAGGAGCTGGGAAGTCAGGGAACGGGGGAAGGGGAGCGGTGTGGTGCTCTTCTGGACAGGAGAGAAACACGGGTTTCAGACACATTTATCTGCATGTAGCTGCGCGTCCAGAGTCAAGAGTGTCAGATTTTTACTGACATTTTTCCATTAGTGCAGAATGTAAGATAGGAGGCAATCATACATTTCAAAAAATATATATATGTACACACATTTATGCATAGGTATCACCTGCATCTGGCTCTGTTTTAGTATTAAGAAAAAGGCCTTGAGGCAATGACATTTTTTCAAAATTTTAGACTCTCCAAAATATCCCTTTTTTGCTTCGATTGCAGCATTGCAGACTCTTGGCATTTTTTCAGCCAGCTTCCTGGAATGCTTCTCCAACAGTGCCAAAGGAGTTTCTACAAGTTCTGGGCACAGGTTGGCCACCTTGCTCTTACTCTTTGATCCAGCTCATCCCAAACCAGCTCTGCAGGGTTTAGGTTGAGGAAATTGCGAGAGCCAGGTCGTCTGTCTCATTACTCCACATCTTTCCTTGTTCACAAGGCGATACTTACTACATAACCTCAAGGTGAACTTAGGGTAACTTTCAACTTATGGTAGTTGAAAAACACACGATTTTCAATAGGTGTGTCCAGACTGCTGCTGGTGATTGGTACTGTATTTACAAAATATGAATAGTTTAGGGGTGTTTAAGGACACGACCCCTTAGTGCCAAAACACCATCAACACCCCCCTCCCTCCCCCAAACCAAGCATAAAAAGGAAACTTGTGCTTTGGGTTGGCAAGCCAGTTAAACAACTTTAGAATAATCTTAATTCACAATCTGCTCCAGCAGACAAGAGGCTGCCCTACACGTTTTTTTGCCAGCCCCGGTTTCGCTGGAACCTTCGTAGACTCCTTGGTAAAAGGAGTCATAGCGCCCCCTAGATATCATAATGTGCCATTACAAGTTTAAAGACCTCCAAAAGACTGAAACACTTTAAAACAATAGTAACAATATACAAACGGGTTTCAAGCATGAAAGATAAAGCTTCTATCAATGATGCTGAATAAAATTTGAATAAAAATAGGAAGTAATTTCTTTACTGTGTGTGGTAAAGAAAAGCCTGGTTTAATTGCCACCGGCATTGCTCCATTGTACTCCCTGTGCTTACGTGGTTGTTACTGATGCGAACGAGATACGGCGCGCAGGCGTCCTTTCTGTTTACGCAGTGCGTTTGTCACAGACTCAAAGGGTCCGACCCACTATGTCAACAGCTCAGATAACAGTGCTGTGTTTCCGCTTCATCCTGAGATGACAGCTCAGCCAGTAACCTGCTCCGTCGGTATTACCGAACACCTCCACCTCCAACAAGGTCTCAATCATTCGCAGATGAGTATCTGACGCTGGCCAACATGCCAGCCTTGAAATGAAAGCTTTCGTTATATGCTATAAACCTTCCAGTGGACATATTCGTGCGCAGTCCCGTTCTCTCCTTCTGATTCCCTGTCGCATTCAAGCATATAGTGTTAGCACATAATATAAGCATTCTGAAACAGCCACAGGTCAACAGAGATAATCAGCCATCTGCTCTGCCTTTCCTCACCCAGATCAATTTACTTTTTTTTTATGCCACACATTCCCTGCTATTGTCTGAAACTGATACTGGATCAGACACGGGTACCTGCTCTGCCTGGGGAAAACAAGGTGTTCAAAGAACATGAGCCTTCCGTCACTCTGGTTTCGGGGGGTTTCGAGCCTCGTCTGCTTGCGCCAGGTTAAAAAGGGCTCTTAAAAAAAACAGAAAGTAAGAGTAGTCCAGTATTTTCCGTATTTTCAGATCTAATACAAAAATCCCCCGAGATTTCCACTGTCTCCCATGTAACTTCCTCCCCTGCCCTTCCTCCATCTGCAGTTAGCATGGAAACCCACACAAACACGGGCATACCTGGGCGCACTGATATCTCCGTGCGTCTCATATCTGCATTTCAACATAACTGATAAGACTCGGGCTCTCTGCTTTAAAATTCCGAGTCAAACCCGGGCAAACTTGGTCAAGGAGTGATTTAAAGGTAGGGAAGGAAAACAAGGTAAACCATAGTATCTAGTCATGGATAAAAGATTTTGCAATATGAACACGTCATAAAAAGCACATATTTTATCTCATACCGGCATTAAGAGCTGGCGTGTCAATTCCAAGTGAAAATGCCCCATTTGGTGTTTTTAATTATTAATTATTTGTAATTATTTATTATTCGTGTTGCATTGTCTTCAACGCATACAAATATTTTGTGAACATTATTTTCCAAGGTTAAGAAAGTGTAACGAACAGTTACATCCACCTCTGGCAGGATTTAGACAAAATAAGAGCGCTTTTAACCCCGAAGAACAGGAGCTCGGAGCCGTAA
This sequence comes from Petrocephalus schoutedeni, assembly GCA_026780765.1. Lineage (NCBI taxonomy): Eukaryota > Metazoa > Chordata > Actinopteri > Osteoglossiformes > Mormyridae > Petrocephalus > Petrocephalus schoutedeni. The sequence continues at coordinate 13,348,318 of JAODKL010000135.1, forward strand.
TTGAACAAGGTAAACACTGGTGCCCATTTCCCCCTTTATTTTCTAACTAAGACACAAACGTGAAAAAAGTGAGAGGATCATTTTAAAAAGCGTCAAAACCGCCCCCGATCACTCACCTGTTCGCATGTATTTCCACGGAGGTCCTCGGCGTGTGAAATAAGCGGACCTCCGTCGGGGTAAAAACACCGGCGCGACCGGACGGGTGAGGTGCCCGAGAGTCGCAGCTTTCACCAGGTGTCTCGTTCCTCTCCGATTTCCTCCCCCGTTACGGACCCGCCGCACAGGTGAATTGCGAGTCACCGATCCCGAACACGGAAGCCGGGTTTCTCTCCCCACCTCCCCCCTTTTCCGAAAAAGCCGCTCTCTCTCCTGGGCAGACTCCGCTCGCTTGCCCGCCTATCGATCCGATACGCTACGCTGCAGCGCCCTAAGTGCACATGCACTTTTTTATACGTGTGATATACTCTGTGGTTTGGCCTTCTCTTTGAGCCCATATGGACGTCACGGTATATTTATTAATAGACGTCTGCTGTGACTTTCGTCTTTCACGCTCGCCTTGCATTATTCCCTGCGCAGAAATGATCCCCCCCCCCCTCCCCTGCACGGACATCACCCTCCTCGGTTACAGGAAGGTCCTGGAAAAAGGGGGGAGACCGGGAGAGAATGGCAGCAGGGGCAGTGTTAGGAATGTACAGTGTAAGAGCTTCATTCTTTGCTCTCCCTCCCTCTCCCCCGTGAAGAATGCTGACTCCCTCTCTTCGCCGGCGTGCCACGCCGAGCCAGTACGTGTGCGGAGATATTCAGCACCTCTCTTTCCTTCTAGGAGATCGCCAAGGCTGTAACTTTGGTTTGAACATTGGGGGGGTTGAGGTCCTCACCCATTTAGGGGGAGACATGATTATTGGGGGGGGTTGTATTAGCTGGATCTGACCTAACCCCCCCGGAAATTACGCCCCTGGAGATCGCGTTCTGTCAGACAAAACGGGCCAGCGGTAATGTTTCCCCGAGCAAAACCTTCTCATAAACTCTTACTAAGAGCTTAATCGGTAGCGGCACGCCATAAGTCGGAGGACAGAAATGCGTGTCACGTAGGCTACAACCGGGAAAGAGCCGAAGGTTGTATACCGATGCTGAGATGTCATCGAAAAATAAAAAGTTTTGTTTATTTAGTGTCGTACTGACTCATCACTGGGCCCAGGATCTTAAGTCTGGAATGTTAGTACAATATGTATAACAATACCGCGCTACTGGGTGAATTGAGCCAACTACGCTGATTCAGTTCCCGAGCTTGTAAAGGTTTTTATTCATTTATTTAAAATAGACAATAAAGAATTATGAACAGAGTGCCATTCAGTCAAGTGGTCACGAACTAATAGACAGACGCATCTATCGGAAACAATTTATTAAAATCCACATAGATGTAATACAATACAAAATACAAAAAAAAATTGACCACATGCTCACATCACTATCACATCTGACAAAACCCTAAAACCGTCACTTCTAAAAATCCGTCACGGAAAATTCCTTTTGTTATGTATATATGTTAGACATAAAAGCGCCTCGCATAATAATTGGTTTCAGTGCCGGCGCCAGAGTAAAACCTGATGTGTTCGGGGCCGAGATTTTTGCTTGGGGTTGGGGGGGGGGGCGTGCTCTCTTATGTGTGCTTTGCTTTGCATGAGGTGTCATATTTGGTGCTTTTGCAGTCCGGTGCTGGTCTTGTCGCCACATAGGATCTCGGTATAGGTCTAGCTTTCCTTCAGTAAACTGAACACTAGCGTTCTAAGAAATGCCCCTAAGCAATGAAGGGTAAAATTGCATGTTGCTACATACTATGAGGCTATTTTAAGAAATATATACTCATAAAAAGGAAAAGGGGATAAAATAAGAATTGAATCTGTTGCCTATATTTTGAGTCTGAACTTGGGAAACAGAAAATCGTTACCAACAAAGAATCTTAATGGAAGTTTGGACAACTAAATATCAACTGCATTAGTTGTTCATACGTCTTAGTACTCCTCAGTTAATATATCTGTAATACACTTTCAAATATTGTATAGTCTTAAATTATTTCATTGTTGTATTATCCTACATTTAACAGCAGCGTTGTTTTACTTTGTTATTATCACGAGGCATTATGGTAAAAAATACATGCATATATATGTATATATAAAACCCAAAATATAATTCAAAATAACTAGAAACGTGAGAATTACATTGTACGTATCACTATGTTAGCATCACCTTTTCATACAAAATGTATCAAATAAACATGTTAGAAAAATACAGTTGACAATAATTCTACAGTGCATGATTTACTGGGAAAACTACGGGCGTCGGGATGCAGTGAAGGTCTGTGTAAAGCTTAATGTTCCGCAGACACATATCATGCTTCCTCAACTCTGCATTGCCCACACAAATACATGCATCTACATTTTTCCGGTCTTTCAGTCTTTGCTCACTACGCCAAAATATAATTCAGACAATAATTCAATCCAATGTTCACGTTAGATTCCCTATAAAAATATTTCATTTCCACAATTTACTACAGAAGACAAAATAACACCTTACATTTATTAGAGGAAGATACGATTGCATCCCATGGTGATTCGATTTCCTAAGAGCGATGTCACACATTGAGAGGGAGTCGGCGCTCTGGCTCCCCTGGTGGTGACAACTAAGAACTGCTGCTAAGCCGGCGTCGGAGTAGGGAGGCTGGTTTGGTCTCTGTGTCCTCCTGGTCACTTTCACACTGTCTCTGTCAGAGTTGAACACAATGGGTACAATCACTCCTGTCTCTCCGCTACGGCCATACACTGTTGTATTACTAATTATTACTAATGTATTACTGTAATATTTATTTTTCATTATTTCATATTTTCATTAATTTATCCACACCAACTTACAGTTTCTTATAATTGTACATATGTACAACTACAGTGTTTCTTCAAGAATTTTATGGTTACAAATCCTCTCCATTCTGTTATCATATTTGTTTTTCGACTTGCAACAGGGCAAAATACGTTTCTTTAGATTTCGACAATGTGCCACAATGACATTCCCATCTCAATCAAAACACCGAGGTTCTCTCAGTGTTTCCTTACCAGCTCCTCATCGACTTTTAAACTGTGCTTGCACAGTAACTGAAGACGGCAGAATCGGTTACATGCTGACACCATGTTATAGGACATCTATAGGGAAGGCACAGACAGGAAAGAAAGAAAAGTAAACGAGCTGATTAGCCATAACACATTTCAAGTGGAAAAAAAAGACTGCAGTGACAAAATTTGACAGCAGATGGCGACGTCCACATTAAAGTCAACTTCGCAGTCCTTAGTGAGTGGGGTCAATACATGAACAAATTAAATAACGGCACTGCATTTGACTGCATTTTTCAAGCCATACTACAACTTCACAACGACCCTCAGCCAGATAAGCAAATCAGAAAATTAATAAACGGACTGTTGCCTTAACAACGTTACCGTTGGCCCCTCCCACGTTGACAACCGTTACCATCGCATCTGGCCCCCTGGGGATCCACAACACCATCGGAGACAATGGTGGGGGTTTGGGTTCACAACGCAAATACCCGGGTCTCTGGTCATCAACAAACTAAGATCATGCTTTTCACTTATTATGAGAGCAAGCCAGGCATTATTCATGTAAAATAATTAGATAATGATAGACTGATCACTTCAATAAGACTTTTTTTTTTTTTTCTGGTACAGTTTAACAGATTTGGGCACTAAAATTAATCCTACCACAATATATCCTTGAAATTGAAATGCATCATGAATTATTTTAATGTCTTAAAACAATTAAGGGTTGCAAACATACCCTGGATATTTAAAATAGCGAGGTCTAAAGTGTCAGCCCTTCCTAGCTGTGCCCTGTAATGGATCGTGGTTACTGGAGTGGCAGAAGAAATACTGAGGACTTGACCTCGGTGCCCTCAATGGTAGCTACGGGCGTGGTAAGAATTAAGCCCCTTTCCATCATGGCATGAGACTAAGCGACTATAATAGTGTAACTGCAATCCGCCCTGGAGTGCACAGTGTGCGATCGCGCCCAGCCACCTCATTGCATCACAAGTGTGGTGACACAAGCTGAGGTCAGGCTAGGGAAACACTGAGCCTAAGCTACGCAGGCACCGCCGTGGGCGCTTCGGCGTGATACGGGCGGCGGGTGGGAAAATGCCAAACGGCCACACGGGCCAGCCTCCCCCCCACGCACTCCGCAGGACGGAGGGCGGGCCGTGACATCACCTTCCACTTCCGCCTGGCGTTGAACTTCTTGAAGTTTTTCATGTTGATGGAGGAGCGATTCCTGCTGGCGGCCTGTTTGCGTGTTAAGGGCTGGGGGTGGGGGGGGGAGCAGTCTGTTAGCATGTAAAAAACTGATCCGCACACACTGTACTGACACCCCCGTCACCCCGTAGACACACTGGGTGGTCGGTCCTTGCAATCCTTGCAAGCATGTCGAGCCAAACGCATCCCATTCCTGTCCTCACCTTAATCCAGGGATGGAGCAGAGACTCATCTGCGGTCATCCTCTCACTGTACGGACAGAGAGACAGACAGACCATTCAGGTTCTCCCTCTACATTGCTGCTGGATGATTCCTGTCCCACATGTCGCCTAGGTCAGTGTTTCCCAACCCAATCCTCGGGGAACACTGGACAGTCCACGTTTTTGCCTCCTCTCAGCTCCCAGTGCGCCTGTACCAGGTATTCGATGTTCCTGATTGGCTGGGAGCTGGGAGGGAGCAAAAATGTGGACTGTCCAGTGTTCCCCAAGGACTGGGTTGGGAAACACTGGTCTAGGTAAAACTATCCCCAGCAATTACACTGCACCAGACACACCTCCATGAACCCATTTGTATGGATCCCAGCCTGTTCTTCCAGAAACAGGTGTATGATCCGGTCTCTTCTGCATCACTCCTACCATCTGCTAGTTCAAGCTCACATCTGACATAAAATAGCTACCCCACCCTCCGTATCATTAGATCATCAAACCGAATTACCCTTGCTCTTTCCGCAGCAGCTTCTGGATGAAGTCTTTGGCCATGTCGCTGGTTTGTTTAAAATGGTAGTCGTCAAACTCGTAGCTCATCCCCACGATGTTTCTGAGCGTCTCCGTATCATCTTCTCCTTGGAATGGGGACATACCACTCAACCTGCAGCATGGGGGGGGGGGGGGGGTTATACATGTGGACCTTGATGATCACTCAAACTCTCCTTCTTGACATGGACACTCACAGTATGTAGGTGATGACTCCGATGCTCCTGGATGTGATCAGAGAAAAAAAGAATCCAGTTATTCCCAGTGCCTTTGCATACGAGATTCACACTCAGGTGTACGCTACTAAATGTCACGTGACACAATAAAATTAAGTGATCTGACTAATAATGCCTGCAGTGTTACTTGTACTGGCCTCAGGTCAGGACTATGACTACAGCAAAATACGGGAAGGCTTACCACATGTCTGTTGCCTCACTCAGGGGTTCGAAATTGATCACCTCGGGAGCTAGCGATCAGAAAACCAATCTGAGACATTTCACCTAAAGAAATGCATATACCTCGATAGCACAAACAAATAAAAAAACACAAAGTGATATAGACTTGTACACTTTCATTAAAAATAGGGAAAGATACAGAAATATAATCCACTTGAATTATTTAATAATACCATCACCAGATACTTCTGAACTTGGCTTAAACTAATATATAAAATATAAAAAATATTTTAAAAAGCTATGTATAAAATATGACTGTTCAGTTAAACTGTCTGTGCTGCACACGCCACCTCAGTCCAACTTTGTACCTTTATACAACTTCCTGTCCTGAACCACAACCTTCAGTGCATCGCCATGACAACCGGTGTACCGCCTTCCTTCAGAGGTAGCTGAACAATTACAGACGGAATGTACCACTCACCGATGTACTGGGGGGTGCCGCTTACGCTCTTGTATTCCTCTCCTTGCATGAAGTGGTGCGCCAGTCCAAAGTCAATGATCTTAATGTTAGGATGTGGCACCGCCTTTTCCGACATCATGATATTTTCGGGCTGCAGAGAAGCAGGAAAAGTACGGGATGAGTGGAGCAGTAGATCACTGTGTGTGCGTGTGAATCAGCCCTGAGCTCAGGCCTCACCTTTAAGTCAAAGTGGGCAATGTGCTTGCTGTGCATGTACTGGACTCCGTGGAGGATCTGCTCGAGGAACTCTATGGCCTCGCGCTCCGTCAAGCTCTCCTTCTCCGCGATGAAGTCGAAGAGCTCCCCACCGCGGATCCTGCAGAGGGAAGGGGGTGTGTTGAGAAACGGGAAGTGAGAGGGAGAGAGAAAAGCAGCTTGTAGCTCTCCGCCTTCACATTCACGACCCGTTCTACTGTGGTTTTTCTTTGGTTGGGTGAAACACACTGATGGTACAGTACTCACATTTAGCCACCGGCTCAATTCACCACAGTGTGCTAAAAAATGCTACTGGGGATCTTTCCTGCCTGCTGCCATCAGACACCACAACCAGTAGCGGGCCCTTCACAGCTGGATGCCCGCTATAACTGGCACTGCAAAAAATCCCCTCCCGCCCCCTGCCCCCAAGCCAGCAAATATTTCTGAGTGGACAATCACACAAAATTCTGTTTACTGAAACCTCACCCCTCCCCAGGTTGGTTAATTTTACAGGCGGGCCCCCACCCTGTTGACCTTTCTATGAGGCCCCCCCTTCCCCCCGACCATAGCGCCTCGTCCTGTCGTGCCACCCCCAGCTATAACATCTCAGCAAACCTGTATAGTGAAAGTCTGCTGCTCTCTGTTCATTCATTGCATATATAACATTGCCAATTTATTATCTTTAAATATTTATTTCTGCGGTATCACAATATTCTGTTTTTTTTTCCCCAAGACATTTTATTTGTGTATTGCATACTGGGGCGGCATGGTGGCGCAGTGTTTAGCACTGTTGCTTCACACCTCTAGGTCTAGGGTTCAAGTCTCTGCAATGGCTCTATGTGTGTGGAGTTTGCATGTTGTGAGCTGATACCCACCTGGGCTTGTCCCAGGCAACCTTCCGATCGCAGGGACAGATGCTGGACCCACTGAGCCACACACTGCACCCCCCCCCCCCAATAAAGTGGATCTTAATCTACTGAGGGATAGAAAAGGTTGAAGCATGATCTTGGTATCTGAGCTCCACCTTGAGGGGGGTGAAGGGGCTTTGTTTCACCTCATTATATTCTCACACCTCTCGTGACACATACAAAGGCACAGAAACAATAGCCTCATGTCCCAGGCCTTGCCTGTAGGCCTCCGTTCAGGAGTCTCCGGTTACTGTATCCAACTCCTTTGCTCGAAGCAGGTTTCCTCTGATGGAAACATCTCCTCCAAGCGCTGGAAGGCTACAGCAAAGCCGCAAGCACGGTCACGGTCACGCCCAGGCTACCGTGATTCCCCCAGCGACCATTTTCCTTATAGGCCTGGCCGCCGGAATGGAATCTGGCCGCTCACTGAGGAGTGGCTGTTCGGCTAATAACAGAGCACCCCCTACTCAGTAGCAACCTGTGCTTGGTTCCTGGGGGAGCCATGCTAACAGCTGTGTCTACCTCTGCGTCTTTTGTTCGGGACAGGATCTGACTTGTCGGGATTCTTATGCGGGCGAGGCTAAAAATATGCCGTCACAAACAAACCTAGCAGGACCAAAACATATCGATATAAACCTTTGGGCTGGCTCGTCCAGTCTCCTTCATACTCTGCAACTCTGGCTCATCCGTTATCTCTTAGTCTCTCTTTATTTAAAGCAGGAAAAGATACCGAACTGAGTATCTTTCACCCTGGTTGTTAAATCTCTTAATCCAAGGCTCTGCTTCCCTTTGTTCTGCCTGTCTCCTACACTCACAATGAGTAGGCCTCAAAACATCTGGCATGGCCGTGCCTATCAGACAATGGGAGCTCTTCTTCTATTCTTGACATATGGCATCAGCTCTATGTCCTCATTATCCTTTTTCCTATCCAACTAAAGAACCCACTGTGTACTTTACTTAAAAGACAAAACAGCTACATCCATCTCGGACCGAAAATCCGCGAAGACTCAATAAAAAACAATACCTACAAAGCATTTTTCTGCGTGTACTACTCCTGGGCATGAAAATAAGATTCACAAAGCAGCCAGCGGGTCAGAGATATTTTCAAGTCTAAGGTGTTGCAAGTCTATTTTTTTGTAGATATCTATATGTAGGTGTGAACGTGTGTAGCTGTAGGTGAGACAGAGGTGCAAGAATGTGACAAAGCAGTGTGCGATTAACTATTGCATGGCTGACAAAACAAGTTTTTTGCCATTTATGATTGTAGTCAATGTGTAATTTCTTAAAGGAACAAATGACGTGCCACACAGCACTTGGGGCCAGTTGCCACAACAGAAGAAGCTGGTCAAATGGAATCATGGAACTGGCAAAGTTTCACTTTAGGGTTAAAATATGTAAAAACAAAAAAGTTGTGTCATGTATTAGTCATTGAGCCCTCAGCACTGCAGGCAGACACACAAACACAAACACACACACACACACACACACATTGGGTCCATACACTGTAATAATTACAAATCCACCCACAGACACACACACACAATGGTCAGCTGTGCCACAGTGCTGCACTCTGCATGCACCCAATACCCTCAAGGGGGAAAAGTTTGCTAGTGCCTGCATGCAAGAGTATTCATCAGTAATATTACACCAAAAACCACCTTCAAATGTTTCTCCTCTATTCACAGAAATCTATTCTTTCTTCAATGTGAAATCCTAACATTGACAATAATAACGGTGATTATTTTTGCAATTCTTTGTAAACAATCTTTCTTCGCCGGTTATGATGGTTATATTACGTTAATATAAACACAAGAGGCAGGTATCAAATGAGTTGGAGAATACAGCAGTCTGATCCAGGTCATAGAAGGTGGAAGACAAATGCAAGTAAAAACAGTTCCAAAGTGTGCTAACAATATGCTACTGATGCTAACATGTATTATGGCAATGCTAACGTGTATTATGGCAATGCTAACGTGTATTATGGCAATGCTAATGTGATAGCTGAAGATGTTTATGACAAAGTTTTATGTGACCTACACCTGGTGCTAAGCTGGTTGGATTTGGGGAGGGGGGTGGTGTCAGAGGTTTGGATGAGCCATCAATTATTTTTTAATGTGATTTTTAAAAAGTCTTCTTGGGAAGAGCATTGTTATACATTTTTTTTTATAAGTCTTTTTTTTACTTACTTGAATATAGGATTTTATATGAACATACTGGCCAATCAGAACTGAGATATAAGTGGATGATCAATTTTTCAATAACAAATCTTGCTATGGTGTGAACACACGGAACACTGCACAGACAGGAGAAATTTGCATAGTGGATAAATGGCCACTTTACCTCTTTTGGACTTGCGGCTGAAAGTATGATCATGAAAGCCTGTGTAACTCTGCATGTGCTAATTAGAGAATATTTTAAATCTGCGTTAAAAAAAAACTGTTCAGTAGTCGTGTGGCTTGCAACCAGCTCTGGTTATGAGATTCATGTCACAGAAAGCAATGCCCCACACATTCTGTGTATCGTACCCCAGACAACAGAAAGGTCAGAATGCTTTTTAGGTCCTCGGGGGGACATTACCTGTGAAATTGTTTCTGATCAGACTGTTGACATAATCCACACTGTCTCAATGATAAGAAGAGGTCATATTTTATGCAAGTGGAAACGATGAGATCACCGCAAGATCTCTGCGAGATCACTGGAAGATCACTGGGAGATATCACGCGAGAGCCTGCTGTAAACAAGCGTGGTGTCCTTCAAACTGCACATATATTTTCCTCATTTGTGAGTCACTAAACTGTTTGTGTGTCATCTGTGGCTTTTGCAAACCTTGCAGAAACTTCCCCAAAAAAATCCCATTCAATTTCTTATGCAGACGCTGCAATATATGGAAACCGCGATGGGGAAAGCTGTACTGTATCAAAGACGGAGCTCCCCAGAATATCTCATTTGCATAAGTGGCTCTCGCTGTACATACAGTAGGGAAGTCCGGCTGCCACTCACAGCTCCACGATGAGCACCACCTCCACTCTGCTCTCGAACACGTCCCGGATGGCCATGATGTTGCTGTGCTGCAGGGCCTGCAGGATCTCCACCTCCTTCTCCACGCTCTTCCTCTCGATCCCCAGCCGACTGTTGGCGTTCTTCCGCAGCTTCACGAACTTGCCCGCCCAGAGGGTCCCCGTGGCCCGCTCCCGCGCCTCTCTGACCTGCCCGAAGTGCCCGCTGGGTGTGGCACGGTGGCGGTGGAGGGGGGGGGAATCCGTTAGGGGCGGCCGAGGGCGCGGTACCGTGGTTAGTGAGTGTCACATCGTAGCGTTAGTGTCAGAGAAATTCTCATATAGCTCTGTGAGACAAAAAGCTCCTCCGCGCGAAAAAAAAGGGGAAACTGTTAACGTCAAGGCCACTGAATGTGGTCTGAAGTTTAAAGTTAAACGTGGCTCTTCCGTTTTCCTTACTATAACTTGCGGCAGCCGTAGCTTTGCCTACAGGAGGTCAGAGTGACACTGAGGTCACCCTGGAATGCCGTGTTTGTATGTTCTAAATACATGCAGATAAACATGTGTCTGGTTGACAGGGGGGGGAGGGAGTCACCTGCCCAGAACTTCTCCGATCTCGTACAGGTCCTCCACGTTCTCCAGCTTAAAAACTGCCATCCTTGTCCCCGGACTGTCCCCCGCGGCTACCTCCTTTTCTCAGAGCTCACCTGGCCCGCTACTGCATACCGGGACGGACTGAAAAGAGAGAGAAGTGAGAGTCAATAGAGCGATAACGTCAAGGCCAGGGGACCCAGACGGCGATCGCGTCACCCTACAGGCGTTAGGCAGGATCACTGGGCCAATAAGTTTCATTTAAAGGGGCGGAGCATCGGGTAGAAAATGTAATTGCTTCTCTTTCAAAATGGCTGGGGGGTGGAAGCTAGCAAGCCCGTGTCTAAATATTTCTGTCGATTCACAGGTATGAAAACCACACGAGTCTAATTATAGTCATGATGTGTTTGAATGTGGCCTAGCGAATGCGTCGCTCGCCTTACTCACAGAGCGACGTGCACCACTGAAAGCCTCCGTCCACCTTCGCTGTGCCCTCCCGTAGTCCTTATGTCTGCTTTTCATAGCCTAGGGCCGCATAACGCAAATTCAACCTCCTGAATATCTCTAGCACAATGCAGGATGCTCACTAGACTGTGGATCATTAAGGAAATACAAACCCTTGGCCCATCTACACACCACCCCCCCCCCCCCCCCCCCCCATCCTGCTCTCACAAACAATTCTTTTCCCAGAAATAACACAGAAAACAAAAACAAAATACCCCCCCCCCCTCCTTCCAAAACAACAATACAGAAGAACAAGTCCATCCTGGTTTGATATTAATAGATGCTAAGCTTATAGAGTGCACTAACCCATTGCCACCAAATGACAAACATTAAGCGTTAAGGTCCATGAGTTTGCAGGGGTGATGCGACGTGCAAGTGATAAGCACGCACCGCAACGGCGTTAAACTTCAACAAACAACCTCGACAAAGCTGCACCTGCCTGTGCACTCTGACTGACGGCCCCCCGCAGGAGACCACACGTGATATATCTGAAGATTACAATGCTGTACAAAGTGTGCGGAGCCATCTAGGCACGGAGAGGAGAGGAACATCTCCCTGCCTGATGGCGTCCCCGGGCCCAGCACCTAGGAGCACAGGATACTTCTCTCTGTTCTCTGACACCATCCCGGAGAAAATACAGCAACAAGCTACCAGTCAATGAGTTTTAATAACGCTGTTGTTAAATATGATCCAGGTGCTGCATCTCATATAGTAAAAGTCTGGACACTGCTTGTTATGTGTCTCATGTTACTCACTTGAAAGCCCTCAAGGCAGTGAGGTAATATCAAACACTGCAATGACCAGGAGAAGTGTTTCCTCAGCCGTTCATCTCTTTACATGTCCACAAGATAGATAATACACTACTTACATAACATCGAGGTGAGCTTAAGGCCGTTATCTTGTTGGGAAATGAGTTCCAGTTGGTGGGCCCAAACTTTTGACTGACACTGGACTAGAAGAAGGTTGGTCCCAGAAGAAAAAAAAAAAAATAAAATCATATTTCATTATTTGGGATGGATGTTTTATTTTAATTAGGTTGTAGTTGATTTGTAGTTATTTAAGTTACTTTCATTTAGTTTACTCATTTATAGCTTATTTCTTTTTATATTTTTGTTCTTTCCTTGCTACTTGCTTCCGTTATCCATTTGTTCCTCACATCCTGTTACATCTGACCACTTGCCTCCAGGAGTCTGTGTGAAGGCCACAGATAAAGGGCCTGCTTCCCGCAGACAGACACAGAACCGGCCGCGTGTGAACATCTTTGTACCATCTTCATTCTGTTTCAATAAACACCCTTCATCCCTGAGGTTTTCACTGAAGAAATCTTTCATAGGCATATGTGTGCACTGCGTACAACAAGCAAGCTAGCATCCCACCTAGTATTAATTAATCGATTGATGCTTAATTGTTAATGAGCCAATTCATTAAATGTAATTAAGTAATCTGCTTCCATCCATTGTCAATAAAATCGCTCATCCAATGAAAGGTTGCATTTTAATGAAAAAATTAATCATAATTATCTGCGGTTTATGTTACGTAACTAGCATTGCTATGGAGGGGTGCCCAAATGGGCTCTGAAAGCAGCCTGAGGACCTGAGCAGAGGCCATCTGCCTACAAGTGACCTTTCACAGGAGGAACTGCACGGTCCGGCTCAGGTCTGCGTGCGCGGGTGGCACGGCCCCGTTTCTCAGCCGCCGCGCGTTAGTCGACACCCTTCATTACACGCTGCCTGCGTTCCCAGACGCCAAGACACACACTAATCAGCACGTCCTACGTAAATTGTAAAAAAGACTAAATGCTTTCTAGTTCTCTAGATTTTCATTCTTTTTCACTAGTCAGATATGATGGAAAAAACACTCCCCTGCAATTTCACGATGGTATAATCTGCCCCCCCCCATTCACACACACAGACCCCCAACGCCTCTCTCCATTCTGTTTGACTTCACATTGCCCACTGTATTTATGAGACATTAGGGGCACTGAGGCAGCAGCATATAAGACAGGTCTTTATTAATCCCAGGGTTTCAGGACACAAACTAAACCTGCTCACGTGACAGCTGTTGTTTTTGTTTTCTTACCTGTGAAGCAGGTCGAGACATTTGTTACAAAAATAAACTACTTAATAACTTACCATTAAGAGACTCACAAAGACTCTCCATCCTCAGAAGTACAAAGTACAAACAATAATAAGAAATAATAATAAATATAAATATATATAAATA
>JAODKL010000135.1:13363482-13376519 GCA_026780765.1 Petrocephalus schoutedeni
GGGGGGGTTGTATTAGCGGGATCTGATTGTTGGGGGGGTCATGACCCCCCTAACCCCCCCCGGAAATTACGCCCCTGGATACACTAAGCATCTAGTACACTGCAATAGCTTAGCTTTGGAAAACGGGGTTAAACATACATTAAAGATCAGGCGAATGCACAGGTGTGTATTGCTCGTTGTGCCAAATAACTCCCTAAACTTATTGCGTAACACACATGCACATGCACTCCTGCACTTTTCATACATTTATCATCAACACGTCCACATTGCGGGCTGTAAATCAACATAACTGCATGTGGCCGTCGTCTCGTCTTAACCGTGACTGTACCCACTGCATGCATGTGAGCCACAAATTCCACGTACTTGGCCAAATAAACCTTCCGATCAATGCTGACTAACGGTTATAAGTGTTAATAGTATTTAATCACAGAATAATCAATGGCCGAGTAAGAATGAAATCGGCGAATTGCAAAAATGACGTAACAAATTACATTAAGATAAGCAACTTACCAAAATATGCGCGCGGTTCGAATCCCAGTACTTGACCCAAGAATCTTTAGATGATTATAATTGGTTTCGTTTTTAGCAGAATTGCTGCGCCTATTTATAAAAACGTAAAACGGCGCCCGAGAGCCAGAGCAGCGTTTGTGGGGACATATACTCTCTGGCGTTTTGTTTTCATAAGCAATGATACGCGCACATTCGTCTAGAAAGTGCCGCATTGGAGGTGTCCCTTTACTTCTGCTTTTCGCCGATTTCCCTGTTATAGTTGCGGGACTGGTTAGGCCGCTCCCCTTCTACGCTGCGTTTCCATTTGCCTGGAGGGGTCAGTAAAAAATTCCTGGGAAGAGATGTTACATGCCCGATGCAGGCTCACCAACGAAAAGCGCAAGCAGTGGCGGCCGCGTAATTGTATTTACAGACCAGACTATCACTTATATTACTGATTTCTGAACCTGCAGATACAGTTTAGGCGTGTTTGTGGTCTTCGGTGTGTCTGTGTGTGTGCGGTATTGCATATACTTGTATTACATTGTGGGGACGATCCACTTTCCGAGTTTGAACTGAAATCCTGAGCTAGTTTACTAATTTTTCACGTCTGGTTTTCAGGCTTGTTTACTTCAAACTCAGTAAAACGTTTCCCAAGGTTCCGCTCATGGATAAAACGTGGGAGAAAACTAGAAAAAACTTAAACTACAAAAAGCCAACATTCAGAAGGAAATACTGGATTTTTTCCCCCCGTAATTTGAAACAAATGATGTATGCAGCCTAAAAGTAAATGTCAAATCAGCTATAGCATCCAACCATTTTCTGTGACCAATTATCTCATTCAGAGTTGCAGCAAGGCTGGAATGTATCCCAGGATTCAGAGAGGACACCCTGGACAGGAAAAAATTCCAGCAAGTCAGTCACACACTGAGGGCAATTCAGACACTCCAGGCCAGCAGAGTTTACAAAGAAATCCTGTGTGAAAAAATGTTGTGCATTTGGTACACCACAATATTGAAATCATTTATGACTGAGATAAGATTGAGTGCAATTACTGTTGCCACACACAAAGCATCGGTATTCACGTCGGCATCAACCCAAAAGCAGACATCAGTAACTGATTATGTGTTATAACCCACGTCCATAGAGGTGCTATGATTTATGCTGACACTGGATTGTCTCATTATGCCATTTCTAATGTTGCACGTTGTGATGATATCTAATGATAATTTTGTTCCCATCCACATATTTACTATAAAAAACAGCTTCTTTGGAAGAGACAGATAAACACCCCAGGGCTGCAGGGTTCTGCGTGGAGTACAAATATCCTTCCATGTGGCCAGTGCCAGAGTGTACGTGTGTTGTGCCACCAGCTAACCCTGGTTACCTACCCAGAATCCCAAGGAAAAACTTTCTCCACTTTCACATTAATTCATACACTTCTCAAAAACACCAAAATGAGGCAACGCATAACAAATTATAGAAGTGAAATAGGAACTACAATCTTTCACTGTGACTACGGATTATATCTATATATATATATATATATATATCTCTCTCTATATATATATATATATATATATATATATATATAAACTCACTCCTCCCGTTAATAATATGACTTTTAAAGCAACATAAGGGAATTGAGCAATTATTTCCTTTACATTTAGAACATATTGTGACCATGTTAAAGAGGCAGCTGAATAATAGGTCTCAGGTGTGTGCCAGAGAAAGTTTCTTTGGAGGTAGCTGGCTTGCTAAAGCTGACGTCCGGAACAGAAGTGTATCCAGTGGGCTTGATTCATTACCATATCAGGCACCAAGAAACTTGCTATGATGCTCCATTTTACCGAATAAGGTCACCAAAGACCAAGAAAATACACACGCCTATTTCTCAAAATAGCACATAAATAAAAGCAGTATTTGTCAAAGAAATACATGACTGAAAAAAGCCTTGCTTGAGTGCCGTCAAGCGTGACTAAAAAGCTGATAATGGCTGCCCTTCACATGACTGAGTGCCCTTAAGGTCACCCTCTTCATGCGAGATGATGTGCTCCATAGAACAAGAAAATGTAAGAATAAAGTGTCTTAATCAGTGTCCTTCTAGAGGTAAGAAGTGATAGTGCCTTTCTGCCAATGCCATCACAATGGTCTAAACAGTCCCAATGGGTGCCCTTCTAGTGGAGAAAATGTGATGCCTTCTGGGATGCAATTCCAAGTCAGAAAACATGACAAAGTGCCCTTGTAATGGAGAGAAAAGCATCTCTGATGGCTGACCTGCCAGTGAAGGAAATGAGATATTGTTGGAGTACGCCGTCTCCACCGGGTCCGTGGACGAGCAGAGACTCACAGCTGAGACGTGGAGAAGTTGCAAGTCCAAGGTTTATTCTCTAACAGATTGCAATCCAGTAGCGACTATGTATGTACAGTAAGGAGCTCAACCATATGTCTCAGCTCGGTGCCTATTATAGTCCCATTGGGCATGCCCCCCCCCCCTTTCTCGGTACCTTCCATCTACGTGACAACCACATGTTTGACATTTGCTCCAGTTAGTCGACTACTCCTTGTCCTTCTAGAAATAATATATAAACACAACCCACTTACGTTCTCTGTCTGCTCCCTCTATCGGTCTCGATTAGGTACAATACAATACAATACAGTCTTATTAATATAGTGCATTATCACGACATCTCATGACCCTGTTCTGGCGCCTCAGTCGGTTCTCGTTTCAGTTACTTATAGAATTATTCCCACAATATGGTGCCCCACTATGGGATGCATAGGTTGCGTCTGTAGCTCACTAAACACTAGTTGAATAATCTTTGTCGGGGATTAAGACTTCTTCACCATACATGCCGGGGGGGAAGTAAAGCACGCGTCATGCAAGAGGTGCCCGTTTTATTTTTCTCCATCAAGCAACCTGAGTCCGCCACTGATCGAAGGCAATGTGAAAACACGGAAAGTGAGCCAGTTCTGTCATTGCGTGCAAACACACCAGCTCGCTACTGGCGACGCCGCAGAAGATGACAATAATGCATTCCATTTGATAACGTAGCCGCTCTCGTCCGGTTTCACGATGCCGGCCTTTTTCAGGCTTTATAGGGAACTCACCTTGGAGAAATTATAGCACGAAGCAGGCGTCCTTACCTTCCTGATTCGTATGTATAGGGCTTGTATCTCGATCAGAAACAGCACCGGACGCATTATAACGGAGACTAACTGTGCAAACGGATGGAATTACGGCTTTTTCACTGCGGGAATTGTCGGTCACAACAAGTATAGCTTCAGGCGAGCGCGGCATTATCTCCGCCGCAGGAATCCATGGTTAGCCTGCAAACCGGAAAGTCAACCAGCAACGTAAACATTGTAATTGTTGCATTAGCAGAGAAACCTGCCATGCGTCGTTGCTGCAGTAAGCGGCTCCGGTCGCCTAAGTGTCACCGGAGGTTTCGTTTGGCATCAGCTTTGTTCGGTTTTCGTGACATCGATTAGTACGAAGCATTAAAACCCGATTTTTCCCGAATTCGAAAGATAATAAATAGTGAGAATAAATGCGAGGAGGCTGTGTGACTTTTCTGCACGTTGCACGGACAGGTGCGATGGGGTTTTAAAATAGAGTCGTTCCGCTTAAATTCCCGTCTCGACCGCAGATGTTCGGGGCATGGTCAGCCTCATATTGCACGGCTTCATCGCGGTCATTAAAAAGCACGTTCTCAAATAAACTTAACTTTAAGGTATTCAGCGTTAACAGACACAACAGGACTGCAATGCTTCCGTGTAGCCGTGCAGTCACGCAACAAATTCTCCTGGTCGATTCTTCTTTCACTTCTTTATAATTAGTTTTCACAATGATTATATTTCACGCATATTGCATTGCTGCATACGTAATACAATCGATGAGGGTTGTTACCATCACCAGCGACCACGATGACATTTTAAAGGCTATCCTTCTAAATTCTTTCACATGCACTCAAACACAGTAAGCAAGGAAATCGCGTTACCTGTACCGTCTCGTTTGAACCAATTAAATCGAGACAATCCCATTACTGAGAATATTAAAGTGAGTCTTATTTAAGGACGTCGGGAACATCGTGCAACGCAGACCCTGCTAATGGTACCGAGTCCTTCGCCGCTCACTGCGCTTCACATGCTCTCTTTCTCACGATGTGCCAATCCCCAGTTGGCCAAAACTGATAAAATAGCCAACTTGCAGTTGTCAGGCGGGGGAGCCGTAAGACGCAGAATGGTTCAGTCTGCTGTCGTTGTTATTGCTTCCCTTTCTTCTCTCGGGTTTCTAGCGACACCTGGTGGCCCGATTAGGTTACGGCATGAAAATAAGAATGCGGCGACCGGGTGTTTTTTTTTCTTCCTGCGGCTACGTACAGTAACAAGGGAATAGCAATTTCTTGTGCGTCCGTGACCACAAATTGCATATATCATAATGACATCAGCTGTTTTTAAAATACAAATGGCTAGTCATCATCTACCCATTTAATAAACAGATTATCTTGGTCAAGGTGGAGGCTATGGAATCTATTCCAGCCAATCAGGTGTCGTCTAGATACTCAGTTGGATATCTTAGTGAAGAAATTCGTGTTAGATCATTACACCGTACTATACAACAGCAGAGCATCTACTTTGCCTTAAACATACATTATGTCTGTTTATACATAAGGCCCTTTAACCCCCAGCTCCCTGGGCGCTGCACAAGGTGGCTGTCCCTCACGGCCAAGCTTACGCTCACGGGGAGCAAGGTTAGGGGAGGTGAGAAGAGAATTTCCCCAAGGGGATCAATAAAGTATCAATTATCTATTATTATTATTTATTATTATATTATGCCGTTTAATCACCAAACTGTCCGCTTATTGTTACCCACGTGTCTATAAATTTTAAGTGTACTTTCTATTTTATAATGTCTACTTTGTTCTATTGTCATCTGCGGTCTGTGGCGTCTCATTTGTTACATTGTTTATTTATTTTTTTCAGTATTCTTTCTCTTCCGGTGTATTGCAACTCACTTTTATCCTTAGTCTTTCAGCAAATTCAGCACTGAGCAAAACCTTACTGACAACATTGTATAACTATCCCCGATATACAGACAAATTATACTCGGCCAAAATAAACTATATTACTGCTCCTTTTTATATAATGCGGCAAAGTGGAACAATCATACTTAGAAGAAACGATACTTTCAGCCACTTTTCAGTCCCGCCTCTTTCCTCTCAGACATGCACATTTCTGACATCAGAAGTGATACAGAACAACGGAAAAGTATCTGCATTCAACTGCCACCTAGGTTCCTACGCTCCTGCTCTTGAGACCTCATTTATAATTTCATCATGGACTTCGACTATCAAAGAATAAAAGGTTAGACTTCTGGAATTTGTTGCTTAGTGCTTTTAAGATGTTCATTAAAAGCAATAATAGCCTCTTCTATCTCAGTAGAAAAAATCAACTATGCTCTTAAAACGTTCTTAAAACGTACATACAAGGTTCTAGTTACGTCTTTAGAGTTGCTAAACGCTCAGCAATTGCTTTATTATTAGATGAAGTAGTTTGAAATATGAATATTTGCCATTTTGTGAACATTTGGTATTTAGAATGCCTTTTCTAAACAAGATGGGGAAAATACAAAAGAAAAATAGAGAAGGGTGACGCAAAAGTAAATGTTGAATGTTTTCTAAACGCTCATAATGACGGAAAGAGCATAAATTAAAATCACGTGATTTATGAAATTATTCCAGTGGAGCAGACCAATTTGACTTGACGTTTCTAAAATAGAATGTTGATCTTTCGTTCACGGTAATTTCATAATAATGTCAATGTTCGTGAGGTATTTTTAAGGATTTCTTAAAATGCATGTGAAGGTCATGCTCTACTGGGATTCGTATTTTGGAATTTAAAAGCTTTGCAGTATCAGCGTGGTTCTTCGGGTCAGACATTAATGTGCAGGTTTTCGGTGGCAGACAGTGAAAAGCAGCAGCGAGATGAGGCGCTGCGTACGCTGGCAGTTCCACGGAGGGTTGCGGTGCCGGGCAGAGACGCATCTCAGCCCCTTCCCCCCACTCAGATCCCCCCCATCAAACCCAGGCGAAGTATAAAGTCTCGACTGAAGATGCAAGACACGGTAGGCGTCTTCACGCAGCCTGCCAGCGTAAGGCAGTTGTAAAAGTACACGCTCTACCCCAAAACCTGTTTAAAATCCGTGCTCAGACTCGATTCCACATCAGCCCGTCATTTTTTAGATAGTTTCTTGAAAACCTGTGAGGATCCTGTCTGTCTGTTCCTGGTATAAACCGTGCTTCACGCTTGGCCACAATGTGCATGCCTTATGTTGTGGCTTCGCGTCGTTTTAAAGCGTTATACTTTATTCTGTCACAGTAAAATAACAGTTGGTCGATATTGATTTCTCTGCTTTGGACCAGGCCGTGCACGGGAAATTAGACCTCTCTGTTGTGATATATGTCAGAGGTAGCATATAGTAGCTTTCAAAAGGTCTAAAAGAGACGCCCTGACAAAGCAGAGCGCAACATAAACTTCCTGTTGATTTGACCAGAAAACATACATACGCGAACGCCTGTGGTCAGTGCTATAACAGGATGTCTTTCGCGTTCAACCTAAACATTAGAAGAAAAAAAAAAGTTTCCATTTCCTCATTTCTCATTAAGTTATCACTAAGTTCTATAGGCCTGAACCTCCATGTACGCTATTCGGCTAATCATTGGACACCTATCTGAGAGTTGAAAATGAACATTTTAGCAGCTAGTCAGCAATTTTTAAATTATCAATGTTTTTTGTCTTCGTTGTTTTGCTTGGCCCTGGCGATTTACAGAGCTTGTCGCTTATGAATATGTCACTGAGTGGACCCCTGGAGCCTCTATCCACCCCCCTGCGCGCCCACACTCTGCTCTGGTTTGACACGTCACAGCTGCCCCGGCTGCGCAGGCCCGGCCAGCCGCTGCCCAGCTGGCTGCACGGTTTCGTCACTCGCAAGTAAGGCTCAGGTGTCACCCCGCATGCGATCTACCGAAATAACGGGCACGACAGATAAAGGGCCGGGTGCTTTCGTTCGTTCCACACCTGTTTGTAATTCACAATAGCATTCTTCTCTGTCCGAGCAACTAGGACACGCC
Source organism: Petrocephalus schoutedeni (assembly GCA_026780765.1). Lineage (NCBI taxonomy): Eukaryota > Metazoa > Chordata > Actinopteri > Osteoglossiformes > Mormyridae > Petrocephalus > Petrocephalus schoutedeni. Next base: position 13,371,105 of record JAODKL010000135.1, read on the forward strand.
CCTGAGTAATGGTCGGTGGTTTTGGACTAACCGGTCCGGATATACTCGCAACAGAGAGCAGTGGCCTTCTGGCATCGGAAGATCATAATGGCCAGAGATGTAGGCCTGACTGCACTTCCCACAAACCATCACAACCACAAGTGGAAAGTTTCTGCAAGAGACAACTAAGATAATATTTAGCAAGAACGAAGAGTCAAACAGTCCTTGATGCTTTTATTAACCGGGGCGTGCACAGTACAGTCAAATGGATATTAATGTGAACGTGCGGACCGGGCCTAAATGCAAATGCAACTTAGAAGCACATTTTTAACTGAACTCTAGGTGTCGCTTTTTTTCAATTTACTCCAAAACGTTCGTACGACTGCTCTGGACCATTCGTAAATGTGCGAGCTTTTTCAAGATAGACTGTTCTTCATAAATCCCAGAATCTTCGCATGAATGCGCGTACGAGGGTTTCTCGTCGAAATTCGTTTGTATGAAATTCGCTTTATAAATGAGCTCCCAGATTCTTTCGACCGTTTAATTTCCTTGCCCATCTTGCGAATTCGGTGATTGAGGGATAATGCATCATTCTGACGTTTCATGGGGGCGACTGGTTGCCTCGTCAATAGATGTCGCTGTTGTAACAGTGTAAATGACTGTAGTGCCACGGAATGCAATCTCGGGTCTATCGCCTGTGTCGCCTGTAGGGTGGGTCGGCCCTGTCTGTTTCTGTAGAAGCTGCACGGCTTTATACTTTATTTATTGGGGTTGGATTTTTAAAGTTATAAATTACCGTGAGCACCCTTCAGCCGAATACTTGTAGTATTATCACTCAATAGAGTAATAATATAAAAAAGATGGTTATTCTGAATGGCTAATCATTCATATGCAAAGTCATATAATAGATTTTTAAACTTTTACTTTACTGTTCTTACATTACTTTTAAACTTTACTGATACTCCACTTCCTGTCATTTGAACTATATTCTGTTTCCTGTAATTTATGAATTAAGATATACACAAAATATATTTTTATTTTACTTTTAAAATAGAATTATTCTGAGTTTTATAAAAAAAAAAATACGTAAAAATACGTTAATTGATATCCATAAACGTGACTTCTAGCAACATCAGATTTGTTGATGTCTTGTTATTTGGGTGACTAATCTTCTTGTTATAGATTTTGACAGCAATGTTAGAATAATCACCATTAGTCACCATGTGGCAGGTTTTGTGTATAAATTATATAGTAAGTGCATAATGTTAAATATTTAGTAAAAGGAAAAGACCTGGGAGTGGTGAGCTCATGCATTTATATATGGTCAGGGAGGCAGAGGAGTCCCTGCAGGATCAAGCCCAGGGCTGCTTCCTCCTGAGGCTCAGCGAATCCATGATTGGCTTTGTCCTCTCCTACAGGTAAGGCGCTTGCAGCCCACACACACTGAGTCTGCTCCTGTTCAGCCAGAAGCGAGGGCGTAGCTAGAAGCTCTGAGATGTTACCTTGGGCCCCCTGTGGGGGATTTCACTGGGTGGGGAGGGGGGGCACCCCCACACTGGGTTGCCGCATGTTGCGATGTGATGTCATACGGCCAATTGTTTTATTACAGAATGTCCTGAATGAGCAGCACGGCATCTCACCGTCACCTGTCCCCACCCACCCTAACCTTCCACTTCCAGGGGCAAAGACCGCTGCCGGCACTTTATCATCCAGGAGGAGGGGGGCGGGGAGGGGGGTGTGGGGGGACGCTATCTCATTACCGGGGAGGAGAGCCGGCATGACAGCCTGCAGGAGCTGGTCTCCTACTACATGCAGAACTACGTGGGGCCCTTTGAGGAGGTGCTCACAGTTCCCTTTGTGAAGGTATGTCTGGTCATCCCATACACACACGCAGGCACGCACACACACATACACACGCAGGCACGCACACACACACATACACACACACAGGCATGCACACACACACACAGGCATGCACACACACACACAGGCACGCACACCCACTTACACACAGGCACGCACACACATACACACAGGCACGTACACCCACTTACACACAGGCACGCACATCTACTTACACACACACATACATACACACAGGCATGCACACCCACTTACATACAGGCACGCACATCTACTTACACACACACAGGCAAGCACACCCACTTACACACAGGCACGCACACACACACACGGGCATGCACAAAGTGAGGACTCCACAATAACACTGGGCAAACATGCAATCCCATACAAACACAGCTGCAGCAGAGACTCAAACCCCAGTCTCAGGGCCTAGAGGTATGAGGCAACAGTGCTAACTACCGTGGCACTGTGCCGCCCCAGAGTGAACCATATGCAAATAATTGTGCAAAATCAGCTGAGAAGCCTCTCTCTGCCACCCACGGGAAGATGGGGTTGGACATCCAAGCTGACCTACAGAATGTCACCTCACAGGCCTGTCGGGCATGCCGTTGGCTCAAGAGCCACTCTGCAGCACTTGATTTATACATATCACACTGAGGTTTTCAAGAAGCACTGCGTGCCATTTGATTTGCACATACCTCTGTCGGTATTATTATTATTATTAGGGGTGAAGCAGATCACAAAACTCAAGGTTCGGATTGTATCATGGTTTTTCAGTCACAGATCAGCTCATATTTCAGATCAGCAGAAAAAGGGGGGGGGGGCGGTTAAAACATAACTTTGCTTTCCGTTTATTACTTAGAGAACTAAAAGAACACTTAAAGCTAGGAACTTTTAACATGCCCCATTCGTGTGAACACACAGCTGCTCTGCCTGCACCTTCTCACTGCAGCTCCGCATCATACGGAATAGTTACATTTTCCCGTCTCATGTCGAGATCGTGATCTCAGCGCGGCCCGGGTTGTTTTCCCCGAGATCGCGAGTTATTTTCTTGACATCACAAAGCAACAAGAGTTGTAATTAGACACGCAAATAACGTTTGTCAGGAGAACGAGGGCAGTGGATTCCACTAACTACGGCTAATGCCATAGAATTTCAAGCCCTGAATGCATGTCCTCTATGGCCTTCCGTAGCATCCCTCTCAGGTTGGATGTCCAGCCCCGCCTTCTCACGGGTCACAGCGAGACGTACTTGCATCCGCACTCGAGGGAGATGTCCACACGTCTTTTCTCATTTCTCTCTCAGGGCAATGAAGGCAGTACAGATGCCACATTTGGGGACACGGAGGGCTGGGGGGCGAGGAGTCACACTGCTGGTGGAGATGACGTGGAAGCCGTCCCATCAGCCCCACCAGCCGCCCCCCCTACACCCAGGTACACTGAGAACCTAATGCCCCCCTCCAATGGGACAGGGGACTACGCCGTGGTCAAGAAAGGTCTGAGGAAATCCTGTTCTCTGACTGACACCCATCCAGCGACAATCACAAAAGAGCTCAGCTTAGAGGTATGGACCATGCTATCCAGTGTTACACACTGTAAAATATTTTGTCCAGAGCAATGTGCATGTAAGGATCAGGCATTGTCACTGGAGTGCTTGAGGTTATGGGTCTAGCTTAACGGCCCAATGGTAAAGCTACTTTGCTAGCCATGGGATTTGAACCGATAAGCTTCTGATCACCAGCACAGACCTTTAACGTGTAAGGGTATTAGTGCTGCAGTTTTCTCCTCCTGTACAAAACACATGGCCTTTAAATTTCCTTTACCTCTAATCTGGGATTTGATAAAGTGATTTATTCATAAAAATATTGTAGTGCTTGGCAGACCGAGGCATTGCAGTGGCAAATAACAAGGAAGCTTTATTAGGGAGAACATACCCTTTTATTTTATTCCTTAAAAGGATTAACACTGGCACCTAACAAGCAGCCAACCCACAACAGGCTGGCAAACATGAGAAGGTCTGACACTGGACTGTAAGGCACACACATGGTGGGTAATTTATACAACGCTAAAGACACGCAAGGATCGGACAGGGTTCACATAAGATACAGACCAACGAATGTGCAACAATAGGCGACGCGACATGTATTAACAATAGTAGTTACAGACAGGGCTGTGTACATGGCTCGCGAGCATGCTGGGATATGCAAATTCACCGGCATTACACTATCACGGTACATTAAATGCACACTCAGTTTATTCAGACTTCCTCGCTTGAAGCTGGTGCCGCTGTTATTGTTCTGCCCAGGTCCCAGACTGCATTGCTGTCCACCCCCAGAATTTGTCAACAGCTGTGGAAGGCGCTGGGGCCGAGGGCAACACGGCGGATGCTCCATATGCACGAGTAAACAAGCCCCACCGGGCTGCTCGCAACGCCCCCACCTTCTACGTAAACATCCCCTCTGGGGCTGAGGCAGCCCTCCCTCCCCCTCCCCCTCCCTCGTCCCACGACTCAGCTGAGGAGCAAAAGTACTGGGAGATGGTGCCCCTGCACACGTACGAGGAGACGCACCACCTGACGCGCCCCGCAGAGTCAGAAGACCGGATTGCCTTCTGCTCCATGGGAGTAAGGCCGGTGGCTTCGGAAGGTGCCGGTGAGACAGCCTTTTGACCGAAGCAATGTACAAGTGAGGACCGTATAGCAGGGTCAGACCACGTCGCTGGAGCAATCGGGGCTAAGGGCTTTGTTGAAGGGCTTAACTATGATATCACTTTTCAAGCTATGAGATTTGAACTGATGAGGCTCTGACAGGGGTGAGACAGGGGGGATCCTTATTTACAGGAGGTTTGAACAGGAACGGGGAAATGTTGCATTTAGGGATACAGGCAGGGAGTAGATGGCTGTTTTGACCCATTATACTTCCATGGTTGTTTGTTTGAATCCCACTGTCACGTTACATGTGCAGAGTTTGCGTGCTCTTGTACAGCATTTCTCCAGGTACTACACTATGCTCCTGCGGTACAAAGATAGGCAAAATGGTGTCGATAGGTTGCCCATAATGTGTGTGCATGTTTATTTGTTTGTTAGCCTTTAGGGTGTCCAGTGCCTTGTGCCCTATGCTACATGAGGCAGTCTGGAGAAGTGGTTGCAAGTTGGGTGGATGCTTTTTACGAGAAATACCCTACATTTATAGCATAATAATCCATATATTAACAGAAGATCTTAATTACCTCTTTTTCAAATCAAATCATTTTTTTCTTCCCAGAAACCCCCCAAAACCACTTATACTCAGAAGTAAATCTGAGGGGAAGAGAAGTTCAGGACCAAGGGCACGTCCCAGGCAGAGCAGCTCCCAACCCACCTTTGAGACCCCCACCCAGGGCCAGCCCCTCTAGGCCCGGTGGAAACCTGCAGGTACCTGGAGCCTCTTTTAGCATCACTGCTATCACTATTACACAGGTATTATCACCAGCTAGTGATCTGAAGAATAATACATTATAATTCCACTGTGGATGGACTGTTATGTACTGTTCATTGTTACCTGGTTTAACCACCTGAAGGTAGATTGTTTGACCA
>JAODKL010000135.1:13378080-13407372 GCA_026780765.1 Petrocephalus schoutedeni
AATTCCACTGTGGATGGACTGTTATGTACTGTTCATTGTTACCTGGTTTAACCACCTGAAGGTAGATTGTTTGACCATTTGTTAATTGAGGCACACGATAGTCCTGCCCTCTACGGATTTCTCCAAATGCTACCGTAAACAGATACGCGGGTCCCTAAAGCATCGTCATTTTTTTTCCTTTCCTTCTTTTCGGAAAACTTCTTTTTTTATTTTAATTTATTTATCTTCTTTATCTTTACTCCCCTGCTTTTCTGAAACTTCCCCAACCTCTTCTGGCACAACTAGGGGGGCAGAGCAGTTGAAGGCCCACTTCACATTTAGATGCCTCTCATTCAATGTCTGATTTGTGCTGAAGTGTAATAAGTGTAATAACGTTTTATACCTTCAGAATTCTGACATTCTGGTTGCCACAGTAACATTCTATGTAAATATTCTATTTAAAAATCTTCTGTGGGGTCATTTCCTGTCAGAACATTTGTTTGCACATTAATAGCACATATTATTGCATAGCAAGCAGTAACACCTGCAAAAAATGTTGATTGTGGTGGCCATCGGGGGCCAGTTATATTTATAGGGGTGGCCGTGCACCATCATGTTCCTTCTATAGTTCCGCTTAGAAAGTAAAACATTCCATATTTTGTTTTTATTATTTTGATGTAGGGTGGCAACAGGGGTGGGCACATATTTACTAGGCCAGGCCATCCTTTATATCCGGCTCTGGTTACCTGGCCAGTCATGATTATAATTTTTTATTTTCTTTCCCTAGCAACTGGAAGCCAACATGACTCGTGTCCTACCACCTCGTTCTCGGGTGCCTGCCCATTCAGCCTTGGAGACACTCAGGTCTGATCCACAGAACTCTGTATATGAGCAAATCCCTGCAAGAAGTGACTCTCCATGAACCCCCTTTCTCCAGAAATGACTTTCAGTGGGGAATTTCCTGCTGTTTAATATGGTCAAGCCAGTGATATAGTTCCAAGCCAGAGGGTAAGAGTGATTGCAGCATGAAATGATGGGAAAGGCCTTCATGGTAAAGTCCTAACGCAGAGGGCTACAGCGATGCCACGGCTTAGTGTGTCTTTTGGCATTTACATACAGCACCAGTCAAAAGTTTGGACACGCCGAAGGAGAGTGATAGTGTCGCATCACATGACCTGGCGACCTGACCTAAACACGGTAGAGATGGTTTTGGAGACCAGGGAGTGAAGGAAAAGTGGCCAATGAGAGCTCAGCATATATGCGGTATCTCCTGAAGGACAGCTGGAAAAGCATCCTAGGGGGGCACCTCTGAAACTGGCATAGAGGTGAAAGTAGGATCAGCCAATTGGGGTTGAGAGCCTTGGTCAAGGCCCCATGGTGTGATCATTCTGTCAAGCACAGGATTTGAACCGGCAACCTTCTGAGTCCCAACCCACAGAGCTGCTCCCCCAGCAAACTATTATTTTCTAAAATATTTTTTTGGTCATTGCATAACCCCAATTATGTTATTTTATAGTTTTGAAAATAAACCGTTCTATGGGTGGATGTGTCCAAACTTTTGACTAGTACCGTAAATGTGTATTAAGTATATTTTTTACGAGATTTATATTACATGTGTTGAATAAAATCACATAAATCATGAATCTTGAAATTCCTTATTACGGTTGATATGTTGACTTGAGAAAAACGTGTACAAATTGTAATGCATTTACACACACACACACATATTACTATTATTAAATGCCTTATTAATGTGCAGTATTCTTTCCAGAAACACCAGAACCATGCACAATTTGATTTATTTATACGTTTTCGTCCCGTACTTTATGAAACACTGTGCTTGCTGTTACTTGCATATTACTTGCATGTTACTAGCATGTTACTCCTCCAATCTGAGTACTCTTACAGATCCTGGCATTTCATCTGTTTCTTCTCAGGTTCCTCTTTCGTCACTCATATGTATGAACTGTTAGGTTGAGTGTTTCGTGGTAAAATGTGCATAACCGTAATGATGCATGTATTTAAAATACCTATTTCAAAAACAAATTAGGATTTTGTAATGTGAATTGGATAGGGTTGATGAAAATGGCTTAATATTTTGTTTCATTTTGTATTCATATTTTGTATGTTCTGTTTTTTGTAGTTTAAAAATACTGCAGAATATTTTCTGTGCGATGATGTACGCAGCCTATGAGTGTGCCTACTTAGACAAGGTAGTTGCTAATATTTAGCAGGCAAGTCTCTTCATAACATAAGGATCATGTCCAACATATGTTGTGATTTTTTGTTTATACCTTTCTCTCGTAATATTGCCTCAACTAGCACTATACGAGCCCTTGTTGAGTATTTATTTTCCTTTGCTGGATTGATCTACAGGCCCCATCAACAATGTCTTAAACTTTTTGAAAAGCTGGTTTAAAGGCATCAGTAGAGACCCCTGCAATGTAAGCCATAGGGCACACACACACACACACATTCAGTACACTCCCTGTATCACATACACCCACACACTCACGCATTTGCACGCTTACTCTCTAACCCACACTCATACATACAGTTTGCCGAAGTTTTGGTAGAACTTCTGAATTGTTTTTCCTAATTGGTAGTATTCTCTATTTAGCCTCATTGGAGTTTCAGTAAATGTTTGTACTAGACTGTGAACAATGATGAACAATCGAATGGTTAATTAATTACTTAGAAACTATTTGCTGTGGATAAAGGTGCTACCAATTGTCTATGTATGTACAATTTGTCATTGAGTCAGTGTTACTAATGCCAAGTAGGCCTTTCATTGCCAAAAACCGAGTAAATGAATTACTGTATTGTAAAATTATCAGTCATTAACAAACTGTTAGTTGAACATTAAACTATTGGATACTTTAAAACTACCCTTCATCTGGGATGTAATAGGCAGGTCAGAATATTTGATTTGTTGACTGTTTGCATACGTCAGATTTAAGGCAATCCGTGTCCCGCTGAAGGGATTTCATGCTCCCATAGGAAAGTATTCTTGGTGTTTTTTAAATACAAAAATACAGTAGTTTATTTTGATACATGCCGTGGCTGTTGCATCTTTGCCCATCCCTCAAGGTGCGAATCTCTGTAAGTTATTTATGAAGGCAGACTAGGATTAAATCAGATTAATCACATTATAATGGTCTTCTACTGGTGTCTAAATAACCAGTTAAATATGGCATGCCAAACCCATACCTTTTTAATATAAGTCAGAATCTGTGTTACTAAACTGAAAGTGAAGAAACAATCAAACAGAAAGCCTTTAGTACCAGCCAGTGACCTGCAGAATAACTCACAGAAATCCCACTGGGGATATTACCTGGGTTTAACCATCTGAAGGCAGATTGGCCCATTTGGTAACTGAAGCACATAATTTTCCTGCCCTCTATGGATTTCTTCAATTGCTACCAATAACAGATACTCAGGTCCCTAAAGCATCATCATAACTATCTGCTGAAATTAATACTTTTGATTGTCTGCAGTGGTGCCTACAGACGATTTTGACTATTGTGGCCATCAGGGGCCACTTGTACATAAGGGGAAGTCTGTGCCGCACCCTGCCTGTTCTATGGTCCCACTTAGAAGATAAAATAATTCATGCTTCTTTGTGTTAATTTAATGTGGGGTGTCAACGGGGGCTATGGCCCTTGTATGTATGGAGCAAATATGGTACTGATGGCCTGGACCTGTAATGCAGGATGGAGGATGGGGGAGGGATTTTAATCAGTATGGTAGCAGATGCAGCAAAAGAAGCATGGAAAAACAAAACAGGGTCAGTCGATGGGTGACAGAAAATTCACAGGTCGGTGCGATTTGTCGAGAAGGTGCAGTGGAAGGTGCAGTGGAAGGTGCAGTGGTTAGCACTGTTGCCTCACACACAGGATAAGTATCCGGTTCCGAAAATGGATGGATGGTCATAAAATACATAAGCAGCAAGAAAAGAAAAAGGACCTGTTTGCTTTGGCTGACCCTACCAGGGGGCATAAAGCCCTGGGATCACTGGACCACGCAGAACCCTCCACCGCGATAAGGTGTCGGCTCCAGGAGGGGGCTTGTTGTGGCTTCGTTATGAAAAGTCAAGCTTCGGTAATTTAAAATGAGGTGAAGACAGTCTATTAATTTAGAGGCGAAAAGAGGACTAGAGATGCACCTCTGACAGAGAACATGCATGATACAATAGTATGGGAGAAGTGAGCCACAAAGAGGAACCTCAGAGCTCTTCAGTAAATAGCAACAAGAACACAATGTGTCATCCTACATAAATCCCTAAACAGACGGCAAATATGAAATGCAAATGGAATAGAACAGTGATACTTTATTCATCTCAGCGGGGAAATTCTCCCACCCCTGCCATCCTGCCTTCCATGCGACACACAGACACATATACAGGTCAGAATATGATACCTGAACTGGCAACTTCAGAGAGTCCTAACCCACTAAATTAGACCCAAAGGCTGATTTCTCGACTTTTTAATGGATGTCACCAAGTAAATGAATGAAGGGATTTTAATTGTTTTTATTGAAACGTTTATGTCTCTCCCAACAGCCATAACTTTTCAGACATTTCTATTCCTTTTTCCATGCCTCCTTTAAAAAAATAATGGATCAGACTCAATGTTCTACGCCATTATTAGTCTTATGCAGGTAGGAGGTGACGCCAAGAAGGTTTTGACAGCACAGGTCTAAGTTGATGTGTGTGTCTGTTTTTCCATGGAATCTGATCACCAGCCTGTGCTCACAGGTCATGCAGGTGATTGAAATTGACTGATTCCTGATGGTATTTGTTTTTATATGGTCAGCTTGAACACTTTCACAGAGTTATTGGGACAGATCATTGGTGACTGCAACGGGATGCTCCGCCTTCCATTATATCCTTCCATGGTCACATGCTTTGCTGGCCACAACTTCACGAATCGCTTATTGGTTTTACGGTGGGGCGTTCCACAAATGTGTTAAGAGGAGAAAGCAGGCATGTTAAGTAAGTACACAGGGGAGAAACTGAACTGCCCATAACAGGCTAATTTAAGCAGCTTGCAGTTTATTTGAATTGCTGATTCTCTTCTATGCCAACAAGTCAGTGACTAATGGTGTACCCACACAAGGCAATCTGTACTGTGCCTGAACAAGTTTGATCTAAATAAATCCAGCTTGTTTGACTAGTGTGATGTACCATGCCAGGGCCCCCTTGAAAAGGTGGAAGGGGGCATTGTTTGTTTGGTTTTACCTTCTTATGGCACAGAGCAGCAGGACATGGGCAATCAGACAGTATAGGCCAGCAAACTTAAGGCTCAGTTATATAAGGAAAACAAGCCCATTTCGCGACCTTCTCATCAATCAAAATACATTCATCACAGTGATCTTAAGTCACTAATAGTGATTAATGGCTGTTAAGAAAATTACACACTTCTATTGATTAATAGCTAGCCTGATGTATATATTTTAAGGAATGGTGCACTGGTAGGGCCAGAGGTTTGTTCATTTTCTGGTGTTACTTTGTAATATGTGCATAGTTTCCTCTTAAAAATATGAATATACGATATATACTGATAGAGTTGTGCATTTAATGTATTGAACGACCCTGTTTGTGAGATTTTTAAATGTGGTTAGATGACTGCCCTCGCATTTTACGAACTACTCCATTTTGAATAGGCGACCATCCCACGCAGCTCTACCATAGATTAAAATCGCTGGCAGGTATCGTACAGCACCTGAGTCGCCACCGCGGGTGTCACGTGACGAGACGGCGAAAGCACGCCGCCCCTTTAACATGCCGCCTCCCCTTTAAGGTTCCACCTGGCCGCACCTGGAACGCCGCCGCTCGGCCGTAGTTTCGCAATAGAAACCCCACAGTGCTCGATCCCACGATCATTTCCCACATTTCCTCCTTCGCGGTGAATACTGCGCTCGGTAAGTTTGTCACATGTTTATATTGACCAGCCAGGGGACTTTTCAATAGTTTTATTCGGGCTGTAGGGTTTTACGCTAGGTAAACCAGGCAGATATCTATTTTGTAGTTGGAGTTTTTTTTATGTAGGTCGCTAAGTAAGTTTTCGGCTCATTTGACCGAATTTACAAAACGTATTGTCGGCCAACAAGTCCGCAGAAACGTTAAATGATCCTTTTCATTGTGTCAGTAATACCGTGAGTATGATGTGACTTAAAATGACGTTATCAGTGGTCTGTTGTGATCGTGTGTAGGAGTATGAGATCATTAATCTGGGAATGATATGACAGCTTTACAAAAGTCTTACTCACAAACAATGTGGGCCGCTGTTGATTTCTCTAGGCGCTTAAGCCAAACAGTTATTGAAAGGAGAATTCCAAAACTCTTAGTAAGTAAAAGGTTGTTGTCTTTGACTTTTTCTTTCTCTACAGGGAGAAATGTAAAGGGCTTGATGTTGCGGAAATGCGGCGACTGCGAGAACTTTAGCCTGACATGCTGGGGCACATAATCGGGAACTAACCAAACTGCGTGACTGGGAGGACGGCCAAGTGCAGCGAAACGCACAAACGTCAACAGAATGACTGAAATTCTGTCTGTGAGTGCAAAGCCAGACAAACAAGTCCCCCAGCCCGTCGGCGTCATACTGGAGAGCGAGGCTCCACTGGAGAACGGGCAGGAGGAAGACGAGGAGAAGCCGGAGGAGGCATGGGATGGGGAGCACAGAGTCACCTCTGCCCGGTTCGAGCCCAGCACTCTGCCGTGCCGGGGGCCCAGAGAGGTGCCAGGTAAGAAGACGGCAGGAAGCCTACTTCTCGGTAAGGAGGAGATGGCGGGAGACAAAGCAACAGAGGAAGACGGCGGCAGCCTAGACTCTGGGTCTATACGCGTAGGCCAGGGAAGCAGGACGGAGAGCGAGAGGGAGCTGGGCCTGAAGCATAAGATGGCAGCGGAGGTCTGGCAGGCGAATGAGAAGGAGCGAGTGCTGGGTGTGGAGAGGCGCGAGATGGGCAGGGGAGGCAGAGACGGCGCCGGCGACGCGGACAGCCTGAGCAAGGCCATGTCCGAGAAGGCCGCCCAGGTGTTTGACCCCAGCGTCACCATCCTGCGGCTTCCGGAGCAGCAGCGCGCCATGGGGGAGCACGTGGGGGACCACGACCCCCTGCTGGCAGAAGACGGGGGCTGTCACGCCTACCACGGCTCCCAGGTGGCTCTGTCGGATTGCTATTACTATGACAGACCGGAGAAGCCGCCCATGTGTAAGCATGCCTTTATACCGTATCCGCAAGGATGCCTCTGATTAAGCTCGTTATCGTTACAGTGGCTAATAAGCCAGTCTGATCTGGATTTGATCAAATTCTATATTGTCCTGATAGGCATCAGAATTAATGCAGCTGTTTGAAGCATCTCATCTTGCACATGGACATTTAGCTGTAATGCATGAATTAAAACACATCCATCCAGTCCTAGCTGCTTATCCAATGCACAGCCATGGTGAGCCTGGAGTACTGCAGCTCAGGTTAAATACTCCCCCGTCTTTCCAAGGCTACAGAAGCAGAGGTCGCAACACCCTGAAGGCCACCGTGGCGATGCTCACGGCGGCCTTGATCTTCCCGGTCCTCGTCTGGGGCGGCTACGTCTTCTTGCCCTTTGACGCCCCGCTGCTCAGTACCGCCCCCGAGAGGCTGGTCTACACGTTGCGCTGCTCGGTCTTTGCCCTCGTTCCCGTCGTCCTGGGTGAGGAAGTGAATCGCGTTGCCATGGTGACCGCGCTCGTTTATAGGTCTCTCTTTGAGTTAAAGTCACGTTTGTATCTTTGCCCGTCCCCCTTGCAGGTTTTCTGGCTCTGGGCGTGGCCAGGCTCCGGTTCTGCTTTGTGGAACCGATGTATGAAGGTCGGGCGGAGCCCAGGGGGGTGGCCGTCCACCGCCACTATGTCCAGGACTCCGTCTCCCTGTTCCTGCTCTACTTCCTGCAGCTGGCTGTCATGGCAACTTACTTAAGCCAGAAGGATCTGAAGCTGGTCCCTCTGCTGACCATTATGTTTTCCCTGGGCAGGTAATTTGACATGCGAATTCAACCCCGAGGTCTCTTACGCAGTGGAGTGCTATTATTAAAAATGCACGCTGTGACATGACTTGGAATACTCAAAATTGGCAACAGTCGACAAAACCCTGTGACCCATGGCTCGTCTGGCAGCTCCGGGGGTGACCCAGGGTTTATTAGGACTTGTGTTACAGCTTTTAGTTTCGTGCTGGAATGCCGCAGTTAGTCTGAAGATCCTGTATAGTCATTGTGTAGACTGGTGTTAAGTGTATAGAATGTCTTGGTATTACCCAGAGGTGCGTCCTGAAAGGAAACGTCTCTGTTGTGTCTCCTAGGCTGGTCTACTGGCTGCTGGCAGCCCTGGGCAGCAACAGTGCCCGTGGCATCGGCTTCGGCATGTCCTTCCTGCCGGCGCTGGCCATGCTCGGGGCTAACTTGTACTTCATTTTCACGCTGGAGGCCGGGGGGAGCATCTTCGCACAGGAAGCCCTGCCCAAATCAGTCGAGGCCCCCCGCCAGAGGTTTTGGGGCTAGAGGACACGAGCACCGAGCCCCTAGAGAGATGCGGGTGATTTTGGTGACGTGACGGTTCTGTTGTCCCGGGCTGTTGGCCCCACGGGGGTGAGGTGTCACAGTGTGATCTTGGGCAAAATGGACAATCGCAGAACCAGAAGGTGAACGCAGCCGAGTGACGCTGGAACTGCAGCAAGTTTCTCCCGGTGGAAGCTGCTTAGTGCTGCACAATTTGCAAATGTAAAAACACTATATTTGGGGAAACCTGCTGGATTGCGGATCCTATGTATTGGATGTGTGGCGGAAATTAGATACGCCTGGCCTGAAATTACACACCCTGGGGCTTGGAACTCCTGTGCTCTCTTAAGTGGCATTTAAGATGGGAAGTTTTGAATCAAATGGGAGTGTGGTGCTGTTTTAGGGAACCACTCCTCATTTCCAGTGTAAAGCTCTACAGTCCAGCTTGTGTCACCCACGCCTCTCCATGAAATCCAGCAAATTTTAGTCGCTGTTATAAATAAATGGGAAAATGGCTTAATCTATATCACTCCACTGAATGATCACCAAAAGTAAACAAATTGACCTAGTAATGATTCCACTATATTAAGCCTTTTCTGTTATTGCATGACTGCCGCTGCTGCGTTTGTCTTATATTGTTATTCTGTATTTTGTGCCTTGATTATTATTTTTCTTTGCATATGTAATATGTTAAAGTATATATCAGAACTTATTAAAATGACTGAAACATTGAGTTTTCCCTCAAATCGCAAGTGTTTATTCATTCTCATTTGCAGTCTTACACACAGCCTATGTTATTACATTTTACAGGTAAACGAATAAAAAAAATACGCAGAACACATGCCTGTGTAGGGGAACTCCTACGTCAGAGCGCAAACAAGACGAACGAGTTTAATAACTGTCGGAGGGCAGAAAGTTTGCCGTTAATTCCATGTGCCACCGCCTGGTGGCGCATTCATTAGGGAGTGGAGACCTTTCGGAGTCCCCCGTAGATAGTTGTGCCACGGCGAGGGGGGTCACGGTGAAACGCTGTAAACTCGGGGCCCGAAACACTTGTTGCCACTCGACTATTAATGTAGCGAGCTCGGGAAATGGCGAGTTCGCAGGGGAGAAGGAAGCACTGCGCCTGCCTGCTTCGGATTCGGGAGAGCTGCCCGTTCCGCAGATTGCGGAAAGCCCGGTGCTACGGTAAGACAGCCGTGAGCGGCCGGTGCTGTCAGCTGGATAAATACTAAATACTGCGCCTTTTCGGAATATCCGCCAGAATAAAATGCATAACTGTAACGTACCGCTGCCTGGTTCTCCCATCAAATGCAATTAATCTAAAAGTGTCTATTTTTTTTAAAGGGACTTTATACTAGAGTCGTTGAATAGTGAATACACAATGAAATTTACTCTAATGAAAACCAAGAGTGGTTAGGTTAGTGTGCGCTGGTTAGTAGCAGCCTGACTTGTCAGTGTGAAAGTCACACGGCAGCTGTTTTGTAAGCGAAAGGTTGATCTTTACTTCGGCTACGTAAACATTGTGTGCGGAGCCTGGGGCATTGAACAAATATAGTGTCTGTAATTAAATGTAAGTGTTGTTGTAAATGTGATGCATTGTAACAGAAGGAGAAGTGAGATCCGTCGCTCTCTTAAGTTCCTTCTTCGCATGGGAAGCTTGAAAGAGCCATTTTATTCCCTAAAATGAGAGATCGGTCTACTTGGAAATGTTCCCTAAGCACCTGATTGTTTTTCTGCATTGAACCGAGCAGACTGAAATTAAGTTTACGGTCAATTACAAAACGCAAAAAAGAAAATGTATACGATTGTTACATGGTCAACTCAATTAGGCTAATCGGAAGTACTTAGTATGCCAGAAACATGTTTTATTTTGGGCTATATTATTTCCTATCACAGAAGTAGTATGACTGTGACTGCGATTAGTCGGTTAATCGATTTTGGGCTGTCGGCCGCAGACTTCCAGAGCGCGTCGGTACAGCCGTGGGCGCCGCTCGATGGCAGCCCCACGCTGTCACACGTCGGTCGTGCAGCCGCCGAAGTCCCAGCAGAGTCCCATTCCCGGAGCGACATGCGCCCGCCCGCTCCGCAGACGCACCTTCCACAAGTGGAATTCGGTAAAGCTTATATGCACATAATCGCTTTTTGGCAGGAGCGCAACATGATTGACTTTTTAGGCGAAATTAGAGGATGTCCTCACAGACGGGGATCAAAACGTACTTTACGGCGTACTTCCTTACCACGTGCTGATTTTTTAAGTTTATTGCATGATTCCTTGTGATTCCTTACTCACCAGTGCAACATAATGTAATAACCCGAATGGCTGTTAATCTGAAACAATAACATACTACATATATGTAAAATGTATGAATGGTGCTGAAGAGTCACATTACAATTTAAGAGCCCCCTAAAATGTGCATGTCTGGCACCACGTCCTGGGTGCCCTTTAATGCCTGTTATGGGGTTTTTGATCATCGCTAACCTCTCCTAAATCTCCTGCAGCCGTCTCCCCCAGTGCCCTGCCCGCCCGCGCTGTGACAGTCCCGGGCCCCATGCTCCTGAACCTGCAGCCAGCCCACCATCACCAACATCTGGTCGCACAGCCTTGCAATAGCAGCATGGGTGAGGAACGAGACCTTTTGGGTCTGGTCCTAAGCTTAGCCTCTCCCCACTTCCGCCCCGCTGACAGGCTACTCCACGGCATTGCCGCTCGTTTCAGTATCATGCCTTCAGAAGTACCTCTGACTCTACCCTGACCATCACAGCGTGCTTCTGCCAGCTTTGAACCTGCTTCTAGCCCATCCGTCGGTTTCGTTTCAGAGGTAGACGGTGGCATTGACCCAGAGACAGGAGAGCCGCTGCACTGATGAAGACTCCCGGACATGCAGCTCTATAAGCGCGCACAGATACGACAGCTCATGGTGTGCATGACGCCCCACTGTTTAGTGTGTGGTGTGTTTATGGTGAGAGGTTTCCCTCTGCTGTTCCCTCTGCCTGTTTTATATATCACTCTGCCAGGACACTATGTTCACTATGTTCACTATGTTCACTATGGCACACTCTTCCTGGGAAATTTTAACCGTGCTGTTCACTAACTGGGAATTTTCGCAATATGCAATACTTTTAGTGGGAATTTTCACCATGCCACACACGAGTGGATAATTTTCACCAAGCCATACTCTTACTGGGAATTTTCACCTCGGCACATTCTTAATGGGAATTTTTACCATGTCACACATCAGCTGGGAATTTTCACTGAGTCATACCCTTCCTGGGAATTTTCACCATTTCAAACACTAGCTGTAATTCACCATGTCAAATTGTTACAGGGAATTTTTACTATGGCATACTGTTACAGGGAATGTTCACCATGCCACATGCCAGCTGTGAGTTTTCACCATGGCACACTCTTACAGGGAATTTTCACCATGACACACCCTTAATAGGAATTTTCGCCATGCCACTCTCACTGGCAATTTTCACCATGGCACACTTTTACTATGAATTTTCACCATGGCTTGCCGTTACAGGAAACTTTCACCATGATACACTCTTACTGGGAATTTTCACCATGGCACGCTCTCTTACTGGGAATTTTCACCATGACACACCCTCAATAGGAATTTTCACCATGGCACACTCTTACTGGGAATGTTCACCATGACACACCCTTAATAGGAATTTTCGCCATGCCAAACTCTTACTGGCAATTTTCACCATGGCTTGCCGTTACAGGAAACTTTCACCGTGGTACACTCTTACTGGGAATCTTGTCCATAGCAGACTCAAAAAGGGAATTTTCATCTAGCCTGGCTTTTACTGGGATCTGGTGTTTTTCTTCTCCTATAATGCATCTTAGAGGTTCTTTGCCATCTTATTGGTGAGAAACAGAATTCATGTTAATATAATTGTCTAGTCATTTTTATTTCCATATAAACAAAATGATCTTTAATAAAAATTGTTTTTAAAAAGCCAAGTATCACGCACGTATGTGTCACAGAATTCTGTGAAAGACATGCACTCTATCAGATCACACACCTAAGGAGTTCATTTTCCCAGAATATATGACAGATAGGACTAGGTGGGATTATGGCCTGTTTAGGGTTTGATGTTCAATTCTCACAACCAGCTTTGCGTGCGACACATTCATGTCCTCCATGTGTCACATGGCCTTTCTCCAACGCAACATTGTTTGATGGCATCTCTAAATTGCCCAAAGAATGTGTGCGAGTGTGTGTGCACCCTATAATGGACTGGCATCCCATCCAAGGTTCTCATGTTCAAACAGTGTTTGATGTTTCCTGGGACAGACTGCAGATTCTCCATGACCTGTGTGGAATAACTAATTGCTAAATAGAAAGACATTTTAAATTGATAATTGAGAACTTGCTTCTACAGTGGACCTGAGTTTACCAAGGCTATATAATCTTATCTTAGTTTATGTAGTAAACAGGACCAAAGCCCCTGGTGGCAATCAACTGCATTCTTAAAAATCAAAGTAGAAATTCACCCTTTTGGAGGTTGAGGGTCTTTTTTAAACAAAATGGCAGCAAATGGCATGCACTCTCACTGATCCTTCGGAAGTGTTTGCATGACACCTAATTGGTGTTTGACTTTTAATCAATATCCGACATCAGCCTTTGTTAAAGGCTTAATTTTATGAATATTTCAGTCAAAGTAAGAGACAGTACAAGGGAAACAGATCTTTAGAAAATTTTATATGAAAGGATGAAAATATTTATACACATATACATACAAGCAGTATATTTCCAGGGGCTTCCTGAAACATTTTTAGTACATTTTAGAAAGGGTAAGACATTGACACGTAACAATTCTTTGTAGGCTTCAGTGGTTAGATTCAGTAGAGATCACGTTAACCCTGACATTACTTGGAAGACTCACTGTTTGCCTTTTCTTTTTAAATGAAAAAAGCATTTAACACAGACCAATTTGCTTTATTTCTGAAAATTAAAGCAGAGTAAATCTGTATTTGATTAATTTAAATCACAATTCTTGTATTTTTATTGGCAAAGCATGTGATCATTGACCAATATTAAACATTAACATCATTTAAGTAATTTTTTTTTTTTTAAATTGTTCCATTGCCGTAGATGTGACTAGACAGATACTACAGTAAGTCATGGTGCTGCTGAGGGTGGTGGGTGAGCGAAACTAGAAGTTCCAGTCAGGCCACAGAAAGTTGAGCAACAGGGTTCTCCAAAACTCTGAACAATGCTTTATTTCACAAAGGAGATATTTAGTACATAAGTGATATGTACCAAAATCAAAATGAACAAAATGCTAATACATAAGAATCAGCACCAGCTCTGGGCAAAAAATCATCACAATTTATTATTTCATTTGAAAAAGACAGTTCACTCCTTTATAACCTATATTCAAAACCTTTAAAACAGATTCGCAGAAGATCATTTGAAACCTGTTTGAGCAACAAACTCCAGAAGAAGAAAAAGAAAATCTTAAAATCCTTCTTGTTCCTTTATTCCAGGCTTAACTGGTGAGCAGAGGCATCAATTTAGGTCCAGAAAGTACAAATCCAGACCAGGATTTTGTTTCAACCAACCAGTTGAGCATAAAGAGTCACAGTCAGTGCGCTCGACGAGTTGATTGAAACAAAATCCTGGTTCGGATTTTTATTTTCTGGACCTGAAATTGACACCTCTGCTGGTGACCAGCAAACTAACATTATACCATCTTAAACAATCTAGAGTTTAAAAAAAAAACTGCCGCAAAACCCAGTAGCTAGTTGTTTTACACTGAGCTCTTAAAGTGACCTCTTGCGGCATTCCACACACTGTGCTCTTAAAACATTCTAATGGATACCTCTTACCAGATATCTAAAGTGCTGTAACTGGCAGTGTCTAGTGAAAAAGAAGTTGACACAGCGTAATTTGGGTGAAGCTACGGACCCACGACTGTCTTCTGCAATCGGAAGGTGAAGTGGTCAGAATAAGCTGGTCCGCAGACCCGCGCGTGAGGGCGCCCGCGCAGACGCGAGCCTCCGGGGGGCGACAGCCTGGCTGTTAGTTGATTGGCTCGTAGCCCCGAGGGACAGCGCTCTGCTTGCGGACGCAGACGAACACCCCACCCAGGAGGATGAGGACCAGGGGAATGCCCAGCCCCAAGGCCATAATAGCTATGACCAGGGCTGAGAAGGACTCAGCGGGGGGGGAGCCCAGACCCACCAAGACGGTCCTGAAGAGAGGCAAGGCACATGGGTTACTTACTTTGACTTCAAATATTGCA
The DNA here is from genome assembly GCA_026780765.1 of Petrocephalus schoutedeni. Taxonomy (NCBI): domain Eukaryota; kingdom Metazoa; phylum Chordata; class Actinopteri; order Osteoglossiformes; family Mormyridae; genus Petrocephalus; species Petrocephalus schoutedeni. Next base: position 13,392,857 of record JAODKL010000135.1, read on the forward strand.
CCGCAGGTCAGCGAATAGGAAAATCCAAGCTAACGATTCACTTCTGTAATTAGACAGCATTTTGGGGGGAAAAAAAAGAAACAAAATACCACAAGACAATTACAACGTCAAACAATTAGCTACAACTTGTTGTCGTGAGAAGGCAAGTAAAAGTGGCAAAAAAATAAAAATAAAGACTTGACTGCATCCTGATTTGTGACAATAAGATCACAGAAGCAGAAAGCCTTTGTGTCGAGAAGGGATTTAAATTATAAATCCTAAGAAAGACATGAACATGATAGGATTACACATGCGATCACAGATAGAGCACCCTTCTTATGTGCGTGAGAAGACTGAGGGTTGGGCTGGTTGGCACAAGGCAAGTGCATCAATTTGGGCTAGTTTATGAAAATATTTATTTGGAAACCTATTTGGATGCTGTGTGAGAGAGCATTTCAAAAGGCTTACCAGCTGAGGTAGTCAGTGGCATTGTAGAAAGGGTCTCCCGCGATGCTGAACGTCATGTTGAGCCCGTGAGCCTCGTAACCATCGCTGAAATATGCCAGGACGAGGTCAGAGGCGGGCAGCTGGTCCATGGGCATCAGGTGCGAGTGGCGGCAGGGAGTGGCATCGTTAAGCACGGGGGTCTCTGTACGGTAAGCTACCGGCTTCCACTGGACATAGCCGAGAATGGGCGAAGTAGAATTGGGGGGGCGAGAAACCCACTGTGACACCTACAGAAGGGAGAATAATCATAGCAGGAGTACAATTAGGGGATTCAATTAACCTCAAGCGGCCCGAGATCATCAATACGGAATGATTATGGCTTACCTGGAAGATGGAGGGCGTGTACTCGTCATCAATGGACCTCAGCGTCTCTACCTGACTTGACAGTTCTTTGCTATCCACGTGCTGGAGCTCCAAGGCAAAGCGGGAGAAATTGGACTGCCCCGTCACTCCCTGCAGCCGAAACTGCAGCTGAGAGGAATTGGCGTTGTGAAGGAGGCGGGGCCAGGCCTCGCCACGCCCCTCCCACGCAAAGGCAGAGAACTGTGGAGGCAGAGAAGTGAAACCGCTTAATGTGAGAACGCCCAACAAGCGAAACAGTGCCAGTGGCCTCGCCAGTTATTTACTGCTGCGGGTGCTATGGGGGAGCTAGATTACTTGGGTGCCTTAACCTAGCCCCTTCTTAGGGTCCTGTGAAATCCGGGTTGTTTTATCTCAGATTCCGGTTGGTGGGATTTAATTTGATCCGTTTTGCATTTGACGTTTTTATAAGCTGGCGAAACAAAGAGCTTTTAAGGTGACCTATAAAAACTCAATTCTGAGCTCTTTGCCTTATTGGTAGTGCATCCGGTCACACGGCAACTTTTAGGTATTTCTCAGTGGTCCAATAAAACGTAACCATATAAATTAACGCATATAAGATTAATGATACAGAGCGGTCAAATAAAAGCATCAGGCGAGTTCGCGATTTCCGACAGAAAGAAGAAATAAAAACGGATCGTTTTCACCAGTCTTAGGAGACCACTCGTAAAGAGAAAATTGGAAACGGGTTGTTTTGCGTTCATTTGTGTCTGTTTGAAGAAATCAGAAAATGCCTCGTATTCCATTTGACTGCCGGTGGCCGGGTTGGCTTATAATGGATGAATAGTGCTCACCTTTAATCGGATACCCTAATAAAAGGGGCTTAAATGGGGCCGAGCACACGTATAAGATTCTGGAACAATATAAAGACGATTTGTAGTGGAAGGTAAGACTGTATAATTAAGAGATTCAATTAATAAAATGAGCAAACACAGCACTTATACACAGTATAGTGGCAGTCTCTATAACAGGCCCAGGAACGGCACAGTCTCACTGGTGAAACCTGTGCTACCTGCATAAGCCCATAAGCAGCCTTAGCCTGGGGTTATTAGTATGTGACCAAGGAGTTGTTAGTGACGCACTGTCAATGTCAATAGTGTGTTAGTTTGGGACAGAAAGTAATTTTCTTTTGTCTGAATGGATAATATACTTCAATTTTTGCTCATTTGAGAGAGCAATACTTGTTATTTTTTATTTGTTTTGTTATACAATCACTTGTACGTGGCTTCCATTTTATTTACGTTATTCTAAAACTCTGACGTTCATATCAGTTAGTAAATCAAATGTAAAATTATATCAGCCAATATTACTGGTTATCAGAATATTTAGCATCTGTCTGAGTCTTGTGGGGACAGCATAACAGTAGCACTCACCCCCAGACAGAGGGAGCCGTTTTGGAAGTTCTCAGTGGGACCCTTTCCACAGAGCTGGGCAGTGTGGGTTGAATAGTTGAGGGTTCTGTTGAGGTCCATCCAGGTAAAATTCTGGAGCTCGTAGGGTGGAAAGAAGCTAGAGGGAGGCAGAGTCATGGGGTCTGCCGTGTCGTTAACATCATTGTACTCCCACAGCTACGAAAGGGATGGAGAAGATAAACTTTTAGGAAGCCTGGGTGCAGGCCCACCACCATCTTCCTGAAGTCATCATATAGTTATGGATCATTTTTGGAGCTGAATTTAATGTGCCACAAGATTCACCATGATAAAGCGATATAACACACGAATGAAAGATTGGAGAATCTACTTACTCTTGTGAGGACCAGCGCACTGCTATAGTGGACACTACTTTCTGGCTCTATCTTCAGGCTGCCAGAGGGGTTGTCTGAAAGAAATCTAAGCCAGTCCACCTTCAAAGAGGAAGAGGACGAGTTGGTGTGGACCAAAAGCACGGCAGGCGCCCCCTGGCTGCAGAAGAGAAAATGCAGGGTGTCGTTGTCTCCCGTCGCCCTCACATGCAGCAGGTTAATGACACCCAGGGGTGCGGCAAGTGAAGAGTTTAATCCTGGGTTCAACTCCAGAGACACCTAAGGCGGAGAAGGTCAAATTACTGAATGACAAGCGTGCATTTTGGTTCAGGCATAAAGGATAGGGTCCGACGCGGAAAGAAATCGCATCAAACAATATGAACGTGGGTGTTAATTATCAGCTGTTAACCGATTCTTTATTTACCCAAGGCATGAATATTTGTGTTTTGCCCCTTGAGATCTAAAGCCCCACAGTAGTCGGTAGGTACCATGAATGATTCTCAGTCTGTTCTATGTTTTCAAACATTAATAATCGTTGCCTGGACCAAACGGGTACTTAGTCACATTACATTTTGAAACATTAAAATCTTAAACTCATGTCAACAACCTGCAACTCGCCAAGAGAACAGCTGTGGCCAATGATCGAAACTAGAAGCGCAAAAAAATAAGCGTGAAAATCTATTATAGCGTGAAGTGCGAAAGCAGCCGGGCAGCGAAGCGGCCAGCGCCGGCCATTTTCTGTGTGGCTTTAAGGCCGATCAAGCTGAAGGCCATCGCTTATTACCGTCCGGTGGTACGTGTCGCCTCGGCCGAGGAGAGCAGAAGCCGGCCGTGTGAGAAAGGGCCAGATGAAGAGCGAGAGCAGCGAGGCGGCGGCGGCCATCGCCATGTTTATCTGCGGCCGGGGACGCGCAGTCACGTGATGAAGGGGCGCGCCGGGGCCGGTCAGCTGACTGAGGCGCCGCGTCTGACAGCCTCCAGTACCAGTGTTGCCACCTTAGCGACTTTGTCGCTAGATCTATTGCCTTTTAGCGACTTATTTTTCAAAAAGCGCCTAGTGACAAATCTAGCGACGTTACTGACAAACCTTAGCTACTTTCTGTACAACGCTGTCGTCAATATGGAAGTGAGCTGAGCTCCCAGCTAGGTGAAAATAAATTATCTGCGCACTGACTAATCAGAAACCTTTCTACCCATTTATTCCTATCCATGTATTATTAAGTTAATAACATATCGTGTGCCTTTGGTACATCGGCCAAGCATTATCTTTTGCAAATATGCATTTTTTTCTAGAAAAAAATGCACATAGCTTAAAAAGAAAATGCAATTTTAAATGGTTTTGTGTGTATGTTAATAGCCTGTGATTTTCCAATGATTTTCCCATTACAGTGGTAAATAATATGAATGGATATAATAACAAATAGATTATAATAAATGAAATACTTTCAGCTGCGCTAAATAGCATATACGAGTATTATTAGGTACAGAGCAGGAGAAAAGCGAGCACGATGTGGTGACACTTGAGTGAACGAAGATTGTACGTGATGACGTATGCAAATTAGCGCGTGGCGTCACCTAGCGATAACTGGCGACTTTCTCGGTACAGCCCAGCGACTTCCTGTAGAAAATAGTCGGCAACACTGGGGCGTCGTACCCTGTCCGCAAACCCTAACCCATTATAACGCATTAGACGCCAGTCTTTGAAGAAAAGTTTAACAATGGACAGGGAGTGAATAACACTAACAGGGCATGGAGGTGCTCGGGCGTCTACAAACAGGGGTCAGACATCATGCTAACCTCTTAGTCTTATTTATCGTCAGTCGCCGGTAGACCTTGCCGTATTGTGCGACAGCTGTAAAATGCAAGAGTATTCCAACTGTAATGCACAAGTAAGCTGATGGTTTAAATTAACGCCATGGTGCCAAATCTATGGAGCCTTTGTAGACTTTGTTCTAACCCCAATAAATTTTGGGGTTAGAATCATTTCTGTCAAGACTGTTAGTCACTTAACTACGTTGCGGGATACCAGAAATGCAAAATGCACCATTTTGGGGGAAATGCACGCAATGAGAGATGGTGGAGAACCTTCTGGCAGGTCAGAACAATAAAAACAAAACAAAAGAAAAAATGTTATCAGGAAAACAAATGTTTATTAAGTTTACATTTCAGGTGATGCATCTCAGCCGAAGACAGACTCGCACGAACCGCACGAAGATTTAGCATCGCGGACACATTGCAGGGGATTCAGCTCCACGTCTCCTCAGATGCCACCCTCGCCTCGGCAGCCCTCCCAAACGCCGCTACTCTGCCCCCTGCTCTCCACCGCTCTTGTCATCGCCGCCTTTCTTCTTGTGTCCTGAGACGATGTCATCGATACGGAGCAGCAAGATGGCGGTCTGCAAACGGAAAGGCGAGCCGTGAGACGGGGAGTAAGCCCGACCGGGCCAAAGCAAACGCTTTTTGGGGAAATAGGTCTGCAGCCAGTCTAGAATTTTGCCACAATCAGATAGTAAGGTAAAATGCTGGACTTGCAGCTTAATAGGAATAGGAAAATGGTGTGTTGTCCAAATCATCAAAAGATGCCATATAATTTGTAAATTTGATGGTTTTCAGTGGAGATGGTGCCAGGCACTGGGCTAGATCTGAGTCAGATAAATCTTCCAAGGGCACTTCTCCACTGCACCAGGCACTATTTTGGTACACTAGACGTGATGTAAACGGCAAGGATGAAAGTGATTATGATAGTCTTGGCTAACGTATGCAGTGCTGATGCAAACATGGTGGGGGTAAACTTTAAATTGATCTTTTAAATATATATTACATAATCTTGTAAAAGAACCATTATTAGAACTGCAAAGCTTGCCAAGTCTTTCGCAAAATGTTGTTTTCGCAAAACTTAAACCCCCTGTGCCATGATGTCCATGCAGTATGACAGTATGAAGAAGCCTGATCGCAATCCAGCTGACTAGCGATGTAAGAACTGCATGTGCATTACATGCGATGCTGGTATTAATATCACACATCATCCAGCCCTATAAAATACTCTTGCCATTTTTCAAATTCAGTACAAAATACCCCACCTCATACTGTGATGTTATTCAGCATCAGTACTGGTTTTGATGCCAGTGGAAAACCAACACCTTGGAGTACGGTTACGCGCCGTAAGGGGTGGGTATTGTTACTGGTTTGGTTACGCACCGTAAGGGGCTGTGTGTTGCGTGTGTGCGCGAGTGTCTTGCCAGGATTCGTTCGTCTCCACCGGCTCCGCCCATCAACTCTCCATGGAAGCCGCCATTGCCTGTATTGTGTACTGTGTCGTACCATTTTCCACACACACCCACGTCCTTCCTGTTACTCCCCAAACCCCCTAGACTGGGGTCCGTTACAGTACCTTTCTTGAAGTACCAACAGTAAGGTTCCAGGTGCAGGGGAAAAGTGCCCTTTATCTAGCGGGTTTGTTCAGTTTGTAATTCTGTCCATCTCAGGCTAAAATACATTTTTGCACAACTACTCTCCTAACTAGGCACTGAAAAGATAGGTCCCCCAGAGACCCCCCGCCCAATCTTCCGGGGAATGGACAGGCAACCAGCACAACTCCACTTTGATATGGAGCAAGGAGACACACACAAAGGCTACGATGCGAGACCAGCGGAGGGACCCCAGACTGACCTCCACGGCGGTCTTGTAGGTCTGCGCCTTCACCGCCAGCGGCTCCCAGATCCCCAGCTCGGTCATGTCCGCCAGGGTGCCGGTCTCACCGTTCACCCCCCACGATATGTTGTCCTTCTGGGAGTGTTTTGCCTGGAGGAGAGGGAAGCAGTACAGTTACCGTCTGTCTGGGATTGCAAGGTGATACCAGAAGTTTTCATACCGCTCCCTTCAAAGCTAAGCGTAGCTGAACCAAGATATTTTGTCACGAGATAAAACGGAGCCTAAGAGATATGATTTTAATCGTAACGTAATTTAGATTAAAAGGGTTTTTTTTTTTAAGCCAAGGTGTTTCTGTTATATGACAGTACAGCGGTGTTCTGAAATTGCCCGGAAACGATTTAGACGTTTTCTTTTTGCAAACGGGAAGGTAAAGGAGCAAAGCCGTTTCATTCCCACAGATTACCCTCAGGGAAGTGAGGACGCGGATGGTGCTGGCGCCGCAGTTCTGGATGAGGGTGCGGGGGATGACCTCCAGGGCCTGGGCCACGGCGCGGTACGGCCACTGCTCCACCCCGGTGAGGGCGCGCGAGTGCTCCGACAGCCGCTGGGACACGGCCATCTCCACGGCGCCGCCGCCCGGCAGCAGCTGGGGGTCCAGCAGCACGTTACGGCACACCTGCATGGCATCCTGGAGGTTCCGCTCCACCTCCTATGGGGTGCAGGAGATGCAGGACGTCCTCCTCAGCTCAGGGTAACCAGCAGCGTCATACTGACAGTCACAGTGAGGCAGCAAACGATAACCGCCTGGCCCACGGACGAGCCCCCCCCCACCCAGATCACCCTCTGGCCTCCCTTCACTCACAGCCAGGATCTCCTTGCTGGCTCCCCTCAGCAGAATGGTGCAGGCCTTGGGGTCCTTGCACTCGGTGATGAAGGTGAAGTACTCGTCGCCGATCTTCTTCACCTCGAACAGCCCCGCGCCGGTGCCGACATCTTCCTCTCTAAGCTCGTCCGTCCGACTGGCAATGCGCGCCCCACACGCTCTGGGGAAGGTCACGGTCCAGTGTTAGGGATGGCCAAACGAGGGAATGGGTTTGAAGGCTAAAAGCCCAAGGTGTGTGGACAGTAGTTATGGGTGCATGAAGGTGGTGGTGGTGGTGGGGCGTGATTATCCACCTGGCAATTCTGTTGTTATCAGTCTTTTTGATGCGCCGGATGGCGGTGATGTTGGCCTTCATCAAATAGTGCTGAGCCAGATCTAATGGGCAACAAAACAGACCAATTTTAAATTCCAGTGGCAGGGCACTGCCCCATCGAGGACAGACCACTGCCCCATCGAGGACAGACCACTCTCCCACAAATAGCTGCTGTGTAGTGGGTTCATCCACTAGCCACCTTAATCAACTCTCCTACTTCCTGCCTATATCCAAATGTGCGGTGGCTTTAAAGAGAACCAGGTCATGTTAGGCTGAGTCAGCGGGCGGGTGTTCAGCAAAGCAGATGGATGGGTGTCACGGAGCCGTACCGGAGATGCCCTTCTCTGTGAAGATGAGGTCGGGCTTCAGCCGAATGATGTCCTCGCACACCTGCTGGATGTACTCCTCCTCCATCTGCAGGATTCTTGCAAAGTCCTCTTCGCGCGTGATCTCGATGTCCGTCTGCAGAGGGAGTTGGAAGAGGGTCAGGTCCCCGGTACCGTGGCACACAATCTCAACCGGATGAGAGGATCTAGACAATTACGCGGGCTCTGGGGAGAGTTTGAGAGGCCTTAAACAGAGGTGCGCAGTCGCTACACTCCCCACGGTAGAGTTATCCATCTGCTACTAGACATCTGAAGATAGCCACTGCTGTGTATATAAATGTACACGTTTATTTTTGTATATCGTGTAACTTTTTTCAATTTTTTTTATCGTTATCACTTCTGTTGATGTAACAATGCAAATTACCCAACTGTAGGATTAATAAAGCTTATCTTATTTGTATACACTATTTGCACCCAATTAGATGCTAGCTGCATTTCATTGGCTCTGTCAGCCGGGGCTGATGCAGGGGGAGCCGCGTAGCGTGAGCAGTACCTGGCTCTCGCCCTTCTTGTACTCCAGGGAGCAGTCCAGCAGCACGATGCGTGGGTTCTTAATGAGGCGTCGCATGCGGGGGTGCGTCACGTCCTTGTTTACCATCACGCCCTTCAGCACACAGGAGTCCTCGATGATTCCACCGGGGATCTGCATGCACAAACACGGGCCGGGGAGGGGGGGGGGGGCGGATTACAGTGTGCACGACAAAGTGCGGTGCCCGGGGACACGTTTAAAGTGTCGGGGAGCAAACCTGGAACGTTCACTAGTGAACGTAAACACACTGATTTGGCTGAGCAGCAAGTCAAACAAATGCTACATATAATTGAGATAAAAAAAACTAAAATCAATAAAACTAATGACTAGTGGGGTAGATCGATCTCCGGTTTCTCAGATGAGGTGGCGAGTGCCTGGGGCTGCCCGTACCTTCTCCACCTTGGCGTAGTTCTTGATGTCGATCTCCTTGCGGCCGTTCTCCTCCAGCTCCACGGTGCGCACGGCATCCAGGGCGATGTTGCAGGCCAGGTCTGACCAGCGGCTCAGCGCCTTGGTGTTGATGGCCGAGTTGATGATCTTCAGCATCATGTCCCGGTCGTTTGCGTCCACAGGGGTGCTGCACCGTGGCAGAGGGAGATGGCGGGTCGGTACACGGACGGAGAAAGGGCACGAGCCACGAGGCGAATGAGATGAGGCTGGAGAATCTGATGGAGGTACAGTTCCAGCTGGAAAGTTCGACGGAGAAGGGCAGAGTGAGAGGCTGTGTACCTGATTTCCTTCAGCAAGTTGAGCGTGTCGTCCAAGGCCTGTCTGTAGGCGCTGATCACCACTGTGGGGTGCATCTGCTGTTCCAGGAACTGCTCTGCCACAGCAAGCATCTCGCCGGCTGGGGAGGAACCACAACACGGCATGAGATGAGCCTGACTCTACCACCAGGAGCCCATACACATGCTATGAACGTGGAGCCCGTTATGAACGCGCAGTGGAGAGCCTACAGCAGTGCGCTCACCCAGGATGATGACGGAGGTGGTTCCATCTCCAACTTCCTCGTCCTGCGTGCGGCTGATCTCAATCATAGACTTGGCTGCTGGGTGCTGCACCTGAATCTATGAGGACAGACAGAGGCTTGTTATTGGCCTGATCTGCTGGAGTTTATTCATGTAGTAGCCAATGATTACTCAGCACCATGAAGTCATCATACGGGCCTCTCACCTCTCTCAGGATAGCATTCCCATCATTGGTCATTACAATGCCACCCATGGGGTCAAGAAGCATCTACAGACAGAAGGCAGGCATGAAGAGAGTCAAGCAACACCACCACCAGCTAGCTGGGCATCGTACGGAGCAAATACTTCGTGGAAAGTGTTTGATACAAGACCTACTTTTCAAAAATGTGGACTTGGGAAAAGAGAATCTAAAAGGGAGATGCCACTTATCCAGTATCACTTTGTAATTAACATATGTATCTTTTTTTCTGGTGGCAGGCACATTTTTAAAATGCATTAACACACATACCTTCATCATAGCTCTTGGTCCCAGACATGTCCTGATTACATCTGCTATCGTCTACATGGCAAAAACAAGAAAGGCATGCTTTATTTCCATCCAGCAGTACCCCCCAAAAGAATAAGAGTCATTTCCCCCCAAGTCTGCAAAGTCCTGAGAAAAACAGAGGCATGAACGCTTCCATTGCCGGAACAGCACTGTTCCCCAAAGATTTTCAATTTTGTTTGCAGGTCAGTGTTGTGAATTGAATAAGACGGCCTTGATATACTCCAAAATCCAACAACATATGTCCAAGTCTTACTGCACTTCATATTGTTGTGCTAAAAGTTAGGCATTGATACAAAACACACAGTAACATACAAACTGCAAAACTCTTACATTCAAAAACAAATGACAGAATAAATATATAATCACATCACCTTTGCAGCATTGATGTTTCCTGTCTGGACCTTGCGCCCAGACTCCCTTTTTACATTCTGGCCTAGTATGAAGCAGGAAAAACAGAATCAGTCAAATAATCAAGAAAATTATTTAAGGCAGGATTTCTGATCCGTTAGGCAAAGTACGTGTATTTTGGTCATAAGCTGTTCATCAATTGGACAGCATATTTGCCTAGTAGGGTGTGCAATAAACTCCTGGGGGCTCATATAGTAAAGTTCCAGACAGTGCAACATAGCTAACAAGCCTGAGTATGCGGTATCGTATGAAACGACATGTAAATGAGACAAATCACAATATAACAAGGGGCGATGCAGTGGCTTTTTGCTTTAAAATCTGAGAAAAGGGCCTTTAATATAAGACTGCCATAAATGTATTCTGATTTTAAGACCAGGTGGATGAATCAGACTAGATTTGAGTACTGAGCAGATATACCTAGTATTTTCCCGGTGGGAAGGCTGTGTTCCAGGACAAACTCCTGTTAACAAGGCACTGGCATTTTACAGAGCACAACCGGGGGCCTGACTAGCGGCAAGCCGATTTCAGGGCAGCTCCAGGGTTCCGGGCCACAGTGTAAACTTACAGTCGCCATTCCCACCGCACCGAGACGGGGAACTTCTGCCGGCGTTCTGCCTGCTGAGAGCCGCGGCAGTCGCCAAAATCTCAACTTGGGAGTGGGACGGCGAGACGGGGTTAAAAATAACCACGGGCCCCGCAAAGCAACGAGCAGAGGCTTCCATTCATAAAACATGGCAGGGATAGATAGCGAAGCGTAACGCGACGGGGCACCGGGGGCATCGGGGGCGGCTGAGCCGCATAAATAGGAGCGGCGGCCGGCATCAGCACCGCCCGAACAATGACAGGCGCATTAGCCGAACTGGCCACGGTAGGTACTGATCCGCTAGCATTAGCGAAAGACAACGACACGGAAATACGAGCGAGTCGCCCGCCTCCCCGAACACTTCAGCCGCGGTGCCGCTTTAATGATGGAGAGCGACGCATTTTTAAAATGTCGCATTAGGAAAATAGCGGCACGCACGTTCATTACACTATGAATCGGTCTCCTTGCACTTACTCGTCTGGGAGAAATGCGTTTCAATCCAAACGATTAACAGAAACTGATTATGGCTCAGAGAATAGCGGCTAATATTTAAATATATTTAATTAGCGGCTACAATGGAGACTAAGCCCAGGGCCCAGCGCACGCCTTACACTCCTCCGCTAACTGCGTGCTGCTGGAAGGAGTATCCGCTACTTAAGATCGCATGGATGGAATCTGGAGTTCTACATATGCATAACAAGCAAGGGGGGAAAAAATCTTTATTATCACGATTACTTACTCAGCACGAGAACCGGTCCCCCCATCATTTTGACTCCTCGTGTGAGACAACCGCCTGGAACCTTCTGAGCCAAGCACAAGAAAACGGCACCGCTCTGACGGCACAGCGAAACGGCCGACGCGCCAATCAGTGAGCGGGAACACTTGACGGACAGCCTAAACAGCCAATCGGAGTGACAGGATATTACGGCAAAGACTACAAGTGTGGGTGTTGCCGGCTCGTTTCTTTGTCGAATAGGCCGGTATCGCCATGTGCTTACAAAATCGAATGAAATGGCAATGTTAGAATACACGTAGAAGCATGGTTTTCATATGGGCTATCTATGTCATAACTATGCATGCGTTTTAAGCTGCAAAACTACGGAAATATACAATAAGAAAGGTATCAAAAGACACGTGGGCTACTCTCCTTCCGTTTCAATCGTATTCTGGGGGACGTAGTTTTACAGAAATCAGACCTCCTCCCCATAGTGATAGAATATTCTGAACTGGCGAAATTACTAAAACATAAACATATAAGGCCAAACGATATTGAACCTGAAGTAATTCTTTTATTGTGTAAAGGTCTGATTTCAAATGAAAAATTGCAAGCAAGAATACACAGAAAAAAACTGCCTCTCACTCCAAAATAAAATTATAACATTAATATATTAAAGGGGGTTTTCATCTTGATTTAAAAAAAAAAAAAAAAAAAAATTCAAGTACTTATTTTGGTACAATCCTTAAGAATGAAGAAGCAACAGATATGAACAGTCAAGATTTGGTAAAGGACTGAACTTCATGGGTAATTTTAGCTAAAGTGTAGACCGATGTAGGTGTTCAGCTGAATACACAAGAACTAGCTGCTGCTGTTGTCCCAGTTACTAGCAGATCACAAAGTGCTAACAGACAAGATGTATTTATACGCTACCTTACATTGGTAATATTGGAACATTAGAAGGGTAACTAACAAAACTCCACAAACATCTCGGCTGATTCTAGAACCGTACAGGGAAAAATAAACATTCATAGATAAATGTAAATGGTGACACACAATGCCTTAGATTCTGCAGAGTTTAACAGTTATATACATTCTCTAACAACTGGTGGACTGATAACTGTAATAATAGCATTCATGACAACATCCATCAATCCCGGGGGCAGAGTCCATCCCAGACAGCACAGGGTACAAATTTCAATAAAATATAACCTTACTACCAATAGCTGCCTGTCCTATGACAAAATAAAAACTGAAGAATATTAGTACATGTGAAAGACTGCGATAGAAAGGCACAGAGAGAAAGTGAGGGGCTAGCTAACAGTTGTGTAATCCTCTCTTTTTCCTTTGTCAGGACCTGTATCATTCTCGCTCTGTGCTGCTCACATCTTTATGTGAAAATATTTTACAGCCACTTCACCAGCTTTCCGAAAACTTGTGCTCCTTCCTATATTGATGGCGGACAGCAGACTTCATCAAAAACATCAGGTGCATTGCATACCCGACCAGTTTCTTGAGATTTTGTGGAGGAATCTGTGAGACTGTGGGTCTAACTGCTGGGCAGTACATTCTTGTCCCTGGTATGTGTACCCCTTAAAGACCAATCTGCCTGGCTCTCCTCTCTGTCATCGGCACCCCTTTCTCCCCCTCCTCACAAGTCCTCCCTGGTGGAGCTGAGCACCAAGGGGTGTGTCGCCTCCTTCTTTAGAAAGTTCAGGAAGTCTTCCACCTCACGACCACCCTAAGCACACAGACATTCAAAAATGTTAAAACTACAAAAAAGCAAAAGAAATTCAACACAAACAACTTACAGCAATGTGCCTGGGTGTCTCCAGATAATATCTCACCTCATATCGTATAGGTGAATCCTTCTTTCCAGCTGGGGAGAAGTAGATTGTTGGGAATCTAAGAAAAAAAAAGAAGAATGTTTTCAGTGAAGTTTTTTTTATATTACTGTATAGTAAAGAAAAAAACACTTGCATCTGAATTAATATAAATATTTTCTTTAAAATAACTATGTAAATTTGGTCCATGCAATTATCACTCAGAAGATTGTTTGCTGAGGTTCAGTGTTTTTAAGTTTCATAATACATGCACTATTTTACCACAGATAATAATCACGTGACCAACTAGCCAGAGCAACGGGCAGTCGAGGCCTCACTCGGGGATTCAGCGAGACATTGTTAATAAGAAGAAACAAAATGGAGCCTTACCCCTGGACATCATAGCTGGGTGGCACATCATTGGCAATGGCATCCATTTTGGCAACAACAATGTTGGGGTCACCAGACAACTGGGAACAGGGGAACAATCAATAATACATGCATCACACCTATGTCTCTGTCTGCAGTACTGCTACTCTCATAAAAGTATAATCACATCACTATAGTAACCCTAATTAGATGCCTCACCTGCTCTCCCAGTTCTGTGTATTTGGGTTCCAAGTTCTTGCAGTGTCCACACCAGGGGGCATAGAATTCAATCAACACATCCTTTGCTGGGTCATTCACTATCTCCTGAAATGTCTCTGCCACTACTACCTGTGGTGTGGAGGTATAATAGAGGGTCATGCACAGAACGAAACGCTGACCGTCCCTCAGGGATCCAAGATGATATACAAATCAATGGGACACACCTTGACGGAACCACTGTTGGTTTCTGGGGGCCGTTCAGATTTAATGTAGCGTTTCACGCGCCCAGCAAAATAATCTTCCAGGAACCTTTCCAGGGCTTTACCGTCTCTCCTGCAATGCACCACATTTGTCAGCATGAAAAGCACCTTTTCTTGGGTTTTTCACACCTCTGCTCTATCAAAGACCAGGACGCTTGATAGGATCCAATTTGAGAGCATAGTAGAGCTAAACAAACCATTTGTGACTTGTTCAGATTCATTCAGGGCTTCAGTCCTGAACGCCCCAGTCTTATGACACCTTTGTTAAATATCAC
>JAODKL010000135.1:13413197-13430294 GCA_026780765.1 Petrocephalus schoutedeni
CCCGCGCGCTCACCACGGCGCGTAGAACTCCACGAGCAGCGTCTCGTGCTCGCCGAGCGCGTAATCCATGTCCGCGTCCGCGAGCTCGAGCACGTCGCCGGCCGCCGCCGCCGCGGCCCCCAGCATCAGCAGCGCGGCGCGCAGCCGCCACATCCCGCCGGGGCTCCACGCAAAAGCAGCAGACGCGCAGTCAAGAGGCACCGCTCTGTATCTGTATGCGTATCCCCGGCACGCCCGAATCGACAGCGCTTTTATCCTTCTTCTTCTTCCCGCAGTCAAATCTGTAATATTTGCTATGAATCGGGAGCGGTGACCCGTTACGACACGGGCGGCGAATGGAGGAGGCGAGCGGGAGGATCGGGTGTCAGACTCGGCGCGGCCCGGGGAGGGGACGGGGCACCTCATTGGTCTGCAGGAGCCGGGTGGCTGACGTGAACAGCACGTGGACCTCCGATTCGGGCCCGCAAAATAATATATTTATCATTAAAAAAAATCAGTTACGTTCAGTTACTGTTCCTTTAAGTTGTTACCCCCTTTTGCGTCAGTCCTCTAGTCTACTTTGCCAAGACGAAAAACATCAGTTGTATGTAACCTAACGAGCAACTATCCATGCATCACTGCTTATCCAGTACAGGCTTACAATGAGCCTGTACATTAACCCTATTAAACACAGGGCACATGGAAGCTGAAACAAACTTAAAATACAATGTTTTCCCACACATCACACGATTAAGCAATATTGCATTGTGGACTTAGTACATTACTTATAAAACAGACTTATTCACTTTACAATGTCATGTAGGATTTTATTGCAATTACTTATTAATTACAATTACTGTAGGAAAACCTCCTACGTTTACACACACCAACAAAATGTAAATATTAAAAACATACTGTACAGGCTGGGATGTAAAACCAAATAATGCTGTATTTACATTATGTACAAAATGTTCAAGTTTGATGTACTGTGCTGTTTTTGACACTTTGGCTGGTGTGTTTGAGACATCTTGGCTGTTGGCGTTTTCGATCTGCACAGCTTGGTTCATGTCTTCAGTCTCCATGTTTTAGTCCTCAAGGTAAGTAAGTGACGTTAGGAAGGTCCTAATTGTGCAAACAGTTTTCTGTGCAGTTAACGCGTTTCTGCTTTTTGGTCACGCCCCGCTACCCCTTCAGCTCCCTGGGCGGGGCGTCTCCGCGGCTCCCGACATCCTTAATTGCGAGGAGTGCTTTCCCAGTCAGTCCAGCTCCTCGTCGGTGGCCGACTGCTGCTCAGGATTGCTGGCCTCGTCCTCCGAGCTGACCTGCCGGGCTGCCGTGTGGAACAGGCGCATGAGGTCGCGGAACCGCCGAGACACCTGCAGGTCAGGAGGTGCCATTTCAGTAAGGTACCTCCATCCGTCCATCCACCCAAGGAGGCACGGGACGGCCTGGACGGGAAACCGGGCTACCGCGGAACACACGCACAATAGCGGCCTTTCAAAGGTACCAGTGGGATGAGAACCACATGGTAGGAAATGCAAATTCAGTACACAGTCAGGGGCAGGATTCGAACCTACAACCCTGAGGTGAGGCAACGAGTCAACAGCACCCACTAAGCCATTGACTGTTCCACTCACTGGGTATTTCTACTATTCTCTCTCCTCACAGACTACTCAATTAATCACTGACTGGACTTGAAAGAAAATTTGCTCAGTTTGGGACAAACTGTTTCTGCGTCAAGAAGTTCTCATCAAGTAATAAAGCAAGTTTCTCAAAAACAATATAAAATGTTAAGTCTTGCGATACTTTGTGATATACTTTGTGATAATATTTTTTGTTGGTTATGCCTGGAAAATGTACAATATACAATTTTAATATTTTCATATCAGAGCAAAAAAAGGTATAAAGGGTATAAAGGACACTGTGCATCTGGTTCTGGCTGAGGAATATAACCGTAAGGTGCCTACCTCACTGGCCGTCTTGTTTCCAAGCTGGGCGGACACTGCTTGGAAAGTGCTCTGATTGGCTCCCTGCTGCTGACAGGCAGTTAGAATCACACGGTCCGCCTCTCTGCGAACACAGTGAAGCACAGGCTACTGATGCAAGGAAAGCAACCCCGTATTCCAGATCTGACCAGAATCCCGCTGCTCGCACACAGTCACTGACTAATGAAGCCCATCTCAGCAGCCAGTTACCTGGTCCAGAGGATGACCTTCTCTCCACTTGGAGTGAGGGAGATGTTCTTGGCGCAGACTGGGGGATCAGAACCGGGGCTGGGCCGTGGCTGCAGGGAGCCGGCCGGCGTCTCTTTCTCCCCCAGCAGGAAGAGCGGAGGTTCATCACACTCTTCTGCAGCCTCTCCATCCTTCCTGCTCTTCTTCGGGGCAGGGCTGCCCTCTCCTTCCCTCTCCCTCCACCGCCCTTCCGCTTCCTCCTCCTCTCGTTCTTCGGTCGTTGGCAGAGGGCCTCCTTCCCACGACCGGACTTCCCCGCCTGTGTCAAACAGCACATTTTTTTCCCCACAGCTCGAGTAACAAAACTCATATTTGCAAAACAAATGAGATCACAGAAACATTTCCTTCTGCCGCGACACCGGCGAGAGGGCTTTAAATGGCGCACCAGGCCGCGGGCTGCTCGACTCCACGATTCCTGCCTCTGCTGGGACTTTGGCCTCCGCCTCTCTCTCTCCCTCTCTCCCGTCCTCCCTCTCTTCCCCTTTTTTTTCCACTTGGATCTCTTGTGGGGGGCTGTTGGATCCCGAGTACAAGGCATCACGATTCTTCATCACTTTGGCAGAGTCGGAGGTCTGTGTGAGGGAGAAAAACATGAAGATACATCAAGTTATTAGAAATGTAACATAAAATAATTAATACATAATATGAGGTTTAAATGTCCCTTGTGTTGGTGATGGTAAACAGACATTTCTACCCCAAATCTCCCCAAAGTTAATGCATACATATAACACTGATGCTCAATTATAAACTCTACAGATCCCGTTGATGTTACCTTGCTAGCATGGCAGCGAGAGCAGCCCTTCCGTTTGTGTCGCCGCAGTTTGGACTCAGGAGCAGAATCATGGCAGGAGCAGAAGCAATCCTTCTCTGGCCAATCACACTCCTGCGGGCAATAATAGTCCTCCAATTAAAAACCATCCATCAATCCATGCATCCTCTTTACCCGCTTGTCCTATGTAGGGTGGCAGAGGTCTATCCTGGAAGGTATGGGTGCAAGGCAGAGAACCCAGGATGGGGCGCCAACCTATCACAGGGCCCACACACTGTTCACACCTATGGACAACCTTGTCACTTCAGTTAACCTCAGCATGTTTTTGGACTGTGGGGGGAAACCAGATCACATGCAAATGACACACGTAGGGAGCCAGGGTGGAGAATCTGACCCAGGTGTGACACTAGAGTGCCCCCCCCCCCTTTATAGGCTTCTCTCTCATACCATACATATGAACACTAGCCTTGTCATTCCCATGCGTGACCAGTTCCTTCCTTCTCCGGTTTCTGGCCGTCATCGGTGGAATCTTGGGCACCTCTTCTTCCTCCTCCAAGTCGGGAAGCGTGACTTCCTCGAACCCTCCACCCGCTCCCCCCGCTGGCCCGACACTGCCGCCGTCCCCACCATCAGTCGTGATCCCCCCTTCCTCGGGCCAGACCGCCTCTTCAAATTGCCCCGGCTGGGCCGGAGGTGGACGGAGTTCATCAAAAAAGACCCAGAATTCCCCTTGTAGGTGGGTGTGACCTTTGAGGAGGGAGGCCATCTGAGATTTCAGCTAGATGGGGTGAAGGAGGGAGAGAATGGGAATGACTAAGAGGGGGAAATACAGCCAACATACTGTATGCACATTACATGTGGCATTACATATGCACATTACATAAACCTCTTAGTGCTGTGCTGTGTAAGGCACACGTGTGTGAAATGCAACATTCCAGCACGTACCTCCTCGATGCCGGCGGGACTGAGGCCAGGGCCTCCCTGCAGGGCGCGCACTATCTTCTGGTAATGCGACGAGTTCTCCCCAAAGCTGATCTCCAGCTGCCGGAGAAAGCGGCGGCTGCGTTCAAAGGCCTGCTGCTCGGCAAACTGGGGAAGGAGGGAAAGGGGCGTGGCTTCAGGAGAGCACCTGGGACCATTTGGCCGGCACATGACAGCGTGACGGGGGCAGGTGTGCAGGACGTGGGCACGGTACCAGGCCGCACTCCAGGGCCTGCTCGGGGAGCAGGAAGGCCGCGAAGTCCCGCAGCAGCTCCGGCCACTCTTTCAGAACCGGCTTCAGCTGGCCGAAGAGCTCCACCACGCTGCGGCCCTCGCCGCCCTGGTCGAACTCATAGAGGAGCTCCAGGAACTCCTCCACCTTCCCTGGAATGTCCTTCAGGGCCTCCCTCACCTGGGGGGAAGGCAGCGCAGACAGGTGAGTGTCCGTGGACTGCCTAGGGTCCATCAGAAGAACAATTCCCAACAAGCATGACTGATCGTACTAATTGTGTCCATGGGTGTCAATAATAATACAGCAACACCACTTTATAGTTCAACTAAAAGATTTGAGCCTTCTGGGAAGAATCGGCTGCATTTAAATCGATGCACATAAATATAAAGCTCTTCTAATAGTTTTTACGTGATTAAAGTAGGTGTTAATGTTCCTCACCCTATTGAGGTAGGCTTGGGCGAAGGCAATGTCCTTGCTCTCCCTCAAGGGGTCGTTGTCCAGGATGTGGTCGTCGTACAGAAGCATCAGCTTGGAGGTGTCCTTGCTGTCTCGCTCCTGGCGGCGCGTACGCCTCAGGCTGCGGGGGGGTGGACGGCCGCGGCCTGTAAGCAAACGGGAGGTCATCGCTGCAGGACAACTCCGCGGTCTCACACTAGGGGTAGCCGCAGCGCAGCGGAACATGAGACGACTCATGAAATGGCTGCAATAGTTTTTGCAATATGCTCTTTTACAGAATAACACAGAAAAGGCATTTTCTTAGTTAATAACTGAAGAGCCACTACACCAACAGGAGAGAACATTGACCCATCGCTGACCTCTTCCGCGGCCTGTGCCTTTCCCACTGGCCTGAGGTGGACCTGCCCCTTGAGGTACCTCCCCACCAGGCATCTTGCCAGTCCCTCCGTCACCCGCGTCCAGTTCCTCCCCCTTGGGTGGCCCCTCTTCCTCTTCTTCAGAGTTCTCCTCCTGAGAATTCTGGGAGACTGGCGAGGCTGGAGAGGTCGGTGAATTGGGGGAGTTTGGGGAATTGTCCTCCTCCGAATCACCTTCCCCGCACAACCGCCGCTCCGACGCTAACCAAGTCAACTTCTCCATCGTCTCCTAGAGAAGGTCACACACAGGGGTTTCTGAAAGTCGATCCATGCAACATCATGCATGGAGGTGTACACACATCTACACATGCACTTTTTAGAAATGTTACCAGTTATAATATGCATACTGCTTTAAACAGATGCTGTGACAAATACTGAAATTTTATATATTTGCAAAGCAATTCACATTTTACGTCGCACTCATTTCTCTCAAAATACTAAAGGAATTAATGAGTAACATTAGTGTTAGAATCATTATCAGGCTGCTCAGTGGAAACAAAGAACAAAAAATAAATAATAAAACACAAATCCCCATGTTTTGCCATGATTTGTATAGTCAGATTATTCACTTCATACAAATAACACACACTGACGAAAATGACGATGAAATATAGGATGTGACTCATACCTGCAGCTCTGGCACAGACAACACAGACTCCTCAGATGCAGATGACATCACTTCCTCTTCATCTTCATCCTGGGTGAGGTCATCAAAGTCCTCTTCCTCCTCGTCCTCTCCGGCCTGCCTCTCGCGCTCTCCATCTCCGTCCTTTTCTCCGTTGCCCTTCCCGTCTCGGTCCCTCTTCCCGCCTCGCTCCCCGTCGCCGTTTCGCTTTCCCGCCGCCCCTCCCTTGCCATCTTCCCCCCCCTCTCCGCCGTCTCCCCGGTCTTCCTTCCGCTCGCCGGCGCCGCCTCCGCCCTGATGCTCCCCTCCCCCGCCATCTTGCTCCCCGTCTGTGCCACCCTCTCCTGCAGACTGCTCCTGGCCCTCGTGCGCAGAGCTCAGCGAAAGCTCTCCCACAGAAACGCCTTTGCCTTCTGCCGGCTTCGCGTGAGCCACAGGCAGACTCACACCGGCCTTCCCGCTGTCGTCATCTTCCGACCCATCGTCTTGCTCCGCTTCACTCTGGGTCCCCACCTCGCCGTCACTTGCTCGTCCGCCAGCCATGCCATTCTTTGGCTTCGCCTCATCACCCCAATCATCTCCAGTGCCCATTTCTTCTGCCTCAGACGGCAGACAGGGAGTTGAAGTCGCCAACCTGCACCAATCCTCCTCAAGCTCCTTACCCTCCTCTTCGACATCAATGAGTCTCTCCAGGGCATCTGCACGGCTGTCCAGACTAGACCTTGGGCTGTTAGAAGATTCTGAAAGTGCAAGCAGGTGCCCTGCAATATTATCGCTCTCCTCCTCGCCCCATTCTTCTCTTTCATGATGTTTCTCCAGTTCCTTCTCTTCTCCACTGCTCACCACCAGTCCTTCCACTTCCTGCTGAGCCACGCTGCATGTGGATGGCTTTACACTCAAGCCAAAATGTACCACGTCCCTGCTGTCTGACTTATTTAGAAATGGTCCTCTGCTGGGCTGTTGTTGATCTGTTCCAGTTAATGTGCTTGGGAGGTTCACAGAGTTAGCAGCCATAGGAGAGCAGGCCAGAGGTGGACCTAACTGATTCAAAGACAAGATCTGGTCCTTAGCGTTTTCTGTACCATTTGTCTGCTGGCAGTTTCGTTGTACAACTAAAAGCTCATTTGCGCCGAGCGAGGCTGCGTCAAGCAGAAAATTCCGCGGAGCCGCGTCTTTGTTAGGCGCCTCTCTCTGAATCCGCCACTCTCCAGTTTGGACAGAAGGAGTCACCGTTTTGAAGCATTGCACATTACGCTCAAAAGTATTCATTGTCTGCGGACCGGAACCATAGCTGATCCCTTTGGGCTTGTGCGGGTCACTACCGTGAAGGATTCCGGTCTCAGGGGAGTTGTCCCTTGACGTGTCTTGAGGATTTTCCAAATGGAGCGGTGCCGTGTCTGTCACACGGTCCGAGGAGGTGACGGTAGGAGACGGAGTGTGGATGGAAACGGGGCTGAGCTTCAGCGGGACCGCACTCTCTGTGGCGGTGTAGCTCTGGGAAGGTTCCGTGCCGGCAGAAGCAGGAAGCAACGGCCGGGCCAGTTTGCGGAGCTGAGCGAGGGCTCCATTGGGGTGGGTGACAGGGTCCTGGGGGGGAGGCGTGGCTTCGGTAGAGGGACTGGCCAATCCCTCAGCGGCGGGAGGGGGACAAACCACGGTAGTGCCAACCGGAGTGGCCAGGTTGATGATGACGGTCGGAGGGATGACCCCACAAGCCCCACCCCCTGCGTCCTCAGCTACTACGGCTGGCCCACCAGCCAGATTCAGTACATTGACAGTTCCACCTGTGGAGATGGTGAGCAGCGGGAGGGCGTGGGAGGGCAGTTTTGGGGGGGCAGGCTGGATGGGCAGTAATTTTCGGGGGAGGCGCTGATTTGCTCTTCGTTTGTTGGTGTGCCGGGCGGCGACCGGGGGGGCTGTGCTGGACACCCGCAGCAGAGTGGGGTGCGGGGCCGAGGGCGCATCCTGCATCACGGGCGTCTGTCCAAAGCACTGAGCCGACGAGCTCAGGCTCACCGCGTAGGTGGTGTTGACCGGCACGGCCCCGTGGGCTGGAGTCAGCAGCGCCTGGCCCAGCGACAGGGCCCCGTGGAGGGGGGTGGTCGGGGCTGTGGCCATTAAAATCAGCCCGGGGTTAGGGCTCGTCCCCGAGGCTTTAGCCAAGAAAGGCGTGGCCGCTCTGAGCCCTGCAGGGGCCTCGGTCAAAGCGGGTACGGACAGGGGCGGGGGCTTAGACCCGGCGTGAGAGTGCGGGCCTTTGAAGCCGCCAGGGTGGAGGCGCAGAGTGACGCCTTTGGGCAGGGAAGCCGGGTACCGTGTCCCGGGAGGGAAGATGTAGGGAGGAGATCGGATCGCGTCAGCTGGAACCTGGCCTTCAGGTTGGTTATACTTTAGTACAGCCTCATGGATATAAGGCAAACTTTTCTGTGAGAAAAACAAAGAGAAAGAATTTAACAGGCTTCAATAAGACTGATCATTACTCATTACTTTATAAAAGCTGCTTATCTAGCCACTA
Source organism: Petrocephalus schoutedeni (assembly GCA_026780765.1). Classification (NCBI taxonomy): domain Eukaryota; kingdom Metazoa; phylum Chordata; class Actinopteri; order Osteoglossiformes; family Mormyridae; genus Petrocephalus; species Petrocephalus schoutedeni. Next base: position 13,421,405 of record JAODKL010000135.1, read on the forward strand.
ATACGTATTCAAATGAGCAGCAGTTGCCAGGCTGATTATGAACTTATGGAATATTAACAGACTGGAAATTCCACATAAGATAAAGGATTGTTTTCGATAACGTGCATTTTTACCTGAAGCCAGATGGGAAGAATCGTTTCCTCTCTCTCCACTGGAGGGCGCTCTTCTCCTGGCATCACCCTGCCGCACGCCAAAAGCATGGGGGGTACTCTCTTGTGCTGACAATAGAACTGGTATATGAAGGATAAGAGTGGCATCAACAGTCAGAAAAAACAAGAGGCAGCGTGGGCACTAGAGCGGCGAGAGACGGCGATGGGAGCCCTGCCTTGATGATGTTGTCGGGAGCGCGGTGGGCTGACATGTCGTGGACACGTGCGCGCAGCTGCTGGGGACTCTTGGTGCGCAGCAGGTAGCGGCACATCAGCTGGTATGGGAACTCGGTCTCACTGAAATGCTTCAGGCCCAGCACGATCAGGCTGGAGGCAGAGCGAGGGGAGGACCAATCAGAGGCATCCTGACAACACTCCACACTTAGCCAAGCATTATGATCACACATCTCATTGGAGAATACAGACAGGCCCGTAGAAAAAAGTCCAATATGTGCATGTGTCTGTGTGAATGTAGGTGTTAGGGTGCAATTAGGGGTGGCGAGTGGTATGTATGTACCATTCCTCTCCACGGGTGTAGCCCTTATTGGAGCGCCGGGGGTGCAGGGCGGGGTCTAGGCTGCAGTGGGCCAGCAGTTCGGGGTACATGAACACAGGCCGGGTAGCCAGCAGCCAGGCCACATTCGGAGGGAGAAAGGGGTATGTACGAACTGGAAGAGAGAGAGAGACAAGCTGCAGGCATAGTGTGCCGCTACATTTATTCAATCATCTGACGCCTTTATGTAAAGCACCTTCTAGGAAAGGGAAGAGTTACAACTTCCATGTGCTCCCTGGGATTTGAACCCATGACCTTTGTGTTGTTAGAGAAATGCTCTACCTGAACTAAAGGGGACTTGCATTAGACTTATTTAGCAGACACTTTATCCAAAGAAACATGAGTTTTTTTTGTGAAAGCAGAGTCAGACAACTGAGGGACTTACTCACTAACCCCGGGACTTGAACCAGCAACCTTCTGATCACAACCAGACTGTCCTAACCAGCTGAGCAACACACCACCACATACACGCATATACACACAGTCTCAGCCCAGCCCTCTTAATCCCACCCCTGCTCACAGCTATTCATCCGGAGTGGCTTGACGGAGACAACGGGGGTGTCGGGGTGCTTCAGCTCATCCAGCAAGGACAGCGCCCCCTGTAGGTTACAGGCCCTGAAGATGCTGACGAAACCAGGCTCCATTGGCCTCCTGCTCTGCTCCCCACGCTCTGAAAACACTTTCAGCTCCTCCTGGAGGGGGGCGTGGAGAGGAGGAAATGCTTAGCTGCAGCTGTCAGAAGGGTTCGAAGAACCAGTGTGTGGAACAGCAGTGAAGGCAGGGGCAAGGCAGGATTTTCCAAGGTGGGGAGCATAAGAGGGGCCCATAATTCACATACAGGGGTCAAGCTTATCATTAGCCACTTGAGACTGTGTGACAGGACATATGGAGGGGTCTGCTTATCATTAGCCACTTGAGTCTGTGTGACAGGAAGGGGGGGGGGGGCAATCAGCCAATGGCCCTGAATGAAGGACCTGTCAGCGGTATGAATGGAGGAGAGGGCAGAGATAAGAGCTTAAATAAAGGCACCACAAGCTATTGCCGCATTTTCACCACCATCAGCCAATACAGAGCTTCCTGCAAAGTGAAGGGCGCTGGAAAGGTAGGCTGGGCAAGACTGGGCTGTCGATCTCAGGCGGTACTGGTGTCGATTTCACATTGCTGCTCTCAGTCTGGGGAGAGACGGGGGAGCACGAGAGCAGCGGGCACGTGCGAGAGCTCACCAGGAAATGCTGCACCGTGGCCACCTCGCTCTGCAGCGCCTCCACCGGGCTGCTCAGCATGTGAACCTGGGTCAGCAGCTGGACATGCTACAGCGGAGACAGAGGACATCAGCAACACGGGCATGATGCTCCACTGTCTTCTGCCGACTTGATGAAATCTGGAGCCACTCTGAAGGTCCCTGTGACTGCGTAATGCACAGGTGCTTAGGAAATAGATTGATGGATGGAGAGATCTTTAATGTCTGTTTCAGCTAGGAATCAAAGCCATGATAGCTTGGAGCCAGAGTCGAGTCAAGATTTGCTAAATACAGTCAGTCCTGCAACAACACTAATAATGTGTTTTTGGGGAATGCTTTGAGCCCGTTTTTTTTTTTTTTTTTTTTAACAGAGAGTACCATCTAGTCGAGAGTAGTGTGCCTCAGCCACCATGTGGTCAGGCATGCACATAGCATAAATAGGAGGAATAAAGGAATACAGTATACAGAGGGGCACTGAATGCAACATCGCTACAGACAGTCTACGAAAAGCAAACTTAAGTGAATTAAAATATGTGTTATTATATACAAAACTTTGTAAAATACTTTTAGATTTTTAGAAGCAAAGACTTTGACCTGTGCAGTGCATGGATATACAAAAAGTTTTATTCTTTTAGATTTAAAGACTAGTTTGACTAATTCACTGAAAAGAACCGGTTCAAAAGAAGGATTTGTTCACAAATCGGACATCAGGGTGGCTGTTTTTGTGTGAAAGTAATGCTTCCTGTGTTGTAGTTCACTTAGTGCTTTTCCCTTTGACTGAAAATCAGCCACACAAATCCGATTCCATGTTGTGTTGGACTTGGGTACTAATATAGCAATTGCGTTAGAATAGGTTCATGCTGTGATATCATGCGTTGTGGCCGAACTGACTGCACATAAGATAAAGTAATAAAAATACAGATGAATTGCTAACAAATATGGGTATGAATTAAAAATGGGAAAAAAAAGGCAAGTAAAAGGATCTTTGGTTGAACGCTATCCCCTAAGTGGACTGTAGGGGGCGGCCTACCTGTTGCATTTGCTGCTTCAGTTGCAGCTTCTGCAGGGGAGTGAGGATGAGGACACAGGGAGGGGGCAGCAGCAGCACCGGGGGCCGCGGGGGACTCCGGCAGCTCTCGGCCTGGCCGTCCATCAGAGCCCGGCGCTGCTGAACAGCATCCAGCTGCTCCTTCACCAGCCGGTGTCGCTCCGTGAGCATGTTGGCCAATGGCTCCTCGAACCTGCAGCCGGCAGCAGCATGAGAGTGGAAAGTAGCAGCCGAACACTTCAGCGTCTGAAGTATTATCAGAGCATCATTAAGATGGTGCATCTGCTTCTGAAAGAGCTATGGCCTGAAACCGCATTCTTCCCCTAAATGGCTGCAACAGAATTATAACACAAACTAAACTTGTTTTTTTTTTTTTTTCTTCTTCAAATACTTTTCAATCACGTCTTCGAGAAGTTTTACGCATTCTCAGCATCTCCAGCTTGAATTTCTTTCTCTTAGTGGAATCCAAGCTTTCGGAAATACTGAGCATCTTAAAGCTTTCACTGGTGGCCATTTTTATTCCTTTCCCAACAAAAGCGCCCGTCTTCACACCCATAAGACAGTTCTCAGGACTTCCCGCTGGATTTTGACGACTGAGCTAATGGAAAATGTCTGCAAAAGCTTCAGTTCAGCTATGTCTACACCTACACGGTTCTTGGATTTCAATAATTTCCCTGGGCTCAATAAAGCTTATCTAGTGTAATATAATCTAATTGAATGTAATTTAATCTAATTAGAGTGAAATCAGTGCTGCATGAATCACCCAAGAAAACCACAACACCCAAAGCCAATTACATCAGAATATATGCTTACATAATACGCAGCATTTTAGATATTTTTGCATGTATAGCTGTCAGCCGAACGCTTATGAAAATTTCATTTCATGTTGAAATAGTACAGAATGCTCACAGGTATTTACCCCTATTCTGATAGTCATCTTTCGATTTCAAATTAGATTAGAAACTTCACGAGTGCATGTGTGTACGGGCACAGCCTGAGCCTGTGCACCGGTGCTTCTGGAGGACGTGATACGTGCCATCTTCACGTCAGACCCAGTCTAATGAGGCACCATCAGCAATGTGCCACCAGGCCCCTGTGTTCCTCAGCAGCAGGACACCAGGTCCACCTTCATTCAATTGTGCCCCCTCCCGACACGGAGACAGAACACAGACTGCCCCATGACGGGACTCCCCCCCCCCTCCCTCCAACACACACACACCATTCCCAAGGCTAAGTCAACATATTGTACTGATTATCAGCTGCTTTTAAACAGCTGTTAGTCAGCTGTTGATTTGGGAACTGTCACAAATCATAAAGGGGGACTGTTTAACAGGGGCGGGCAGCCTTTTGTCTTCTCAGAGTGGAAACTGCTCCACCCCCCCACCTCCAAACCGAAGCCTAAGGCCCTGAATAGCATATGCCGACTGTGCCGATGACTAGATTAAAATTCATTGAGTAACAAAGAGTTCATTGTTGAAAATCAGATAGAGTTTACATTCATACAAATGTAATAAATCAACTTAAACCAAAGGAAGTCACAAGACGTATCGTTATCTAAGAAATCTGCAAAGCAAAGCATCATGGGACAAGAGTGGCAAAGCTGGTTTGGGAAAGTACCCTTCTGAGTGGCCCTAGCCTTCCCACAGTGAGGAACGGCGCCATGTGGGGGATTCACACAGGCAGAGCATATTTCAGACATTTTGGTCCATAGCAGTGTAAAAATCGCAGGGGACAGGACGTCTCCAGCATGCCAGCCCGTGTTTTAGCAATTGATACTACTACACTTTGGATGTAGCTGTTGGCGCACCCAGCCTTCGGCCTGCGAGGCGAAGGTCACGGCCTCCCAGCGTCTCTCTGCCTCCCTACCCAAACAGACACAGCACCCCTCTGCTGCTCTGTCCCAAAGGGAGGATGTGTGACTGTGTGTGTGCGCGTGTATGTAGAACACCCCATATAATGGCAAGTTTATTGGTAAGCATGTGGTCATTACTGCAGCTATGGCTGAATTTTATGTGCCCGGGCGGCTTCTGGTGACGTGGCATCTTTTGAGTGCAAACCCTTTGAGACATACGGACACAGGTGCTCAGAGACATGAAGGCACCTGGCCGTGGGCCCCTCTGTGGTATACGTGCACACAGGCACATCGCTGGAACAGATGGCAGTGATGGGGCTGTGTCAACAGAGAGGAGCGGGGGTGGGGGTGGGGGGGGCGACAGAAAAGGAAATGCTGACCTAAAAACGTGCGACCTGATGCTCACAGACAAAGGCCAGGGCTTCACGATTCGGGGGACAGAGGTGCACCAACACCAGTAATCGCTGGTGACACAAGACTACCAGCTGAGGCCATGACGGTTAAAGCACAACCCAGAAGGCTTCCCTACCGGATGGCCTGAGGGACGTTGAAGTTGGCAGCCCCTTGAGAAGGAGCTTCTTCCTCCCTCTCTTCCTCCTCCTCCTCCTCATGCCCCTCTTCATCCTGCTCCTGCACCCCCAACTCATCCCGAAACTGTCAAGGCGAAAAGGTATCAAGACGGTAAGGTGCTTACATGTGCATGACCACCGGAGGGGGGTTTAAGCGCAAGCCTTAGATGGGAGAACATCGTGAAAGTGGGAACATTGGCCGGTTTCTGGGTCTGCTCAGGTCGCATCCTCACCGTTTCGAAGAGCTCCTCCATCAGCTCACTGACCTCCTTTTCTGTTGGGGATAAAAGCCCATTTTACCATGCTGATGTCGGACACTCCGATTCCTGGGCCAACCGAAAGATGCAAACATCTCCCCGAGACCCCGAAGTCCGACAATGCGAGGAACCCACTGGTTATGCGGACCGCCCGGTCATTGCGATAGTCCTCAAGGTCCGGCTCGTGGATGTCTTCCAGGAAGTTATATTCTGGGTCATCGTCGTCATCGCCCTCCTCTGAAAACAAGAGTGTGGGAAAGTGAAGAGAGGGACACAGGTGCCTGTGCAGCATACAAACCATAATAGCCATTATATAAACACATCAAATACGAGCTCCATCAAACACTAGCTTCATTGAACGTCATTGTGTGACCATACTATAGTGAAATCACACTGTGTGAGAGGAGCGATACAGTAAAGGGTTAAGGCTGAGGGGTACACAGTTAGCCGGGACTGAGAGGGGCATTAACGCAGAGCAGGTTCACCAGTGCATCACAGGGATAGGTCATTAACAGCTAATTGCGTCAGGGAGAGAGAGCAGTCAGTACAGTGTATTTTCAGTCACTGGGCTGTAGGCAGGGGCCGGGGGGGGCCTGTACAGGAGAGCGATAACAGCTATGGAGACGTAGCTGATGGGCTGAGCAAAAGCCTGGGAGAAGGTCATGGACCGGGTGAAAAACACGGCAGAGCAAACAGAAGGGGGGGCTCATTAGGCGCGGCGATGTGCGCGCGGCAAACACGAGAGGCGACCTCCCGCGTCGCACACATGTGGATGGCACCGCGGCCCCTTTGCCCGGCAGGCCAGCGCCTCGGGACAGGGAGACGCCAAGCACGGTCTGTTGGGCTAAAACACACCCATCGCCCGCGGAAGGTTCCAACCTGGATATTGCATTTTTTAAATTTACTTTGCAGATGCTTTTATCCAGTGACAGGCATTTTTTTTTTACTTTTGAGAAGGCGGGGTCAGGCAGTCCCAGGGGGAATTAGGAGTCAAAGGCCTTGCTCAGGGGGCAGAGCAGTGAAATCGCTCTGCCGACCCCGGGATTCGAACCGGCGACCTTCCGATCAGAGAGGCGCCTCTTAAAGCTCTGCACGTCCCATTCTGCTTCTTCTCCCCTCCCACCCCCGTGTCTGTGCTTAGACGCCACATCTGCTGAATGGACCAGAGGTCAAAGGCACATTAATACGGAAATCACCCCCCCACCCACCTTCGTTCTCCATGTCGGAGCGCATGAGGCCCTGCAGCCACTTGGTCCACTCGCGGTCCTCGGGGGCGGAGCCGCACTCATACATGTCCGGCGTGATGTCAGGGGCGCGGAGCTCCGCCTCCAGCTGGCCCAAGGGCACGTCGCGGAGGGGGCGCTTGGAGCGCGTGCGGCAGGCCACCAGGCTGTCGTTACTCCCGCCACCTCCGCCCAGGGCCTGGCAGAGGGGGAGCCGTCAGCAGTCTGCCTAAGGTGGTACTTAGTCTGCAAACACGGCCCCACGTCATTCGCTGCTGACGGAGCCTGGGTCTAAGACTGCTGCTGGACACCATTGATAAAAATCAGTAAAGTACCATTTGATATAATTCATTGGCACATAGTAAAATCTTCTACATTTAGTGAAAACTGGCAATTTTCTATAATTATTATATTAGACAAATATTATGAAAGAACAACAGTAATGTATGATTCTTTTATCAAGACGTTAAGGGAGCCCTGCATAACGAATTAGTTTTGATTCAGAAAACAGTGTTTAATCGGCTCTCGAAATGGTTTGATGGACTTGGCGGGACGGAGATGATTATTCCGAAAGCCCCCAGAGATGATGTTGGGAGTGTCGTTGACATCAGGGAGTGCCGGGCGGCTCGAGGCCCTCCCCCTCAGTGCTACCTGGTAGGGCTCTATGCAGATGGGGCTGAGGGCCAGCTCCTCGTCCACAGCATGGAGCTTCTCCATGAAGCTGCACTCGGGGGGTGCCCTGGGGGGGCGCGGGGGCCCAATAGACTGGGGGGGCGGAGGAGGGCCCATGGGAACCACCTCCACCCGCAAATGCCTGGACATCCGGGACTCCTAAGGAGATTTGAAGGGGGGTAGGGGTGGTGGTGGTTAAGGAGACCAGCTGACAGGCAATGCAGGAGGAGAAGGCCAGATCAGCCATGCATCACATCTCTGCTGAAAACGCACACATTACACACGGTTTCACTGTCGTTGGATTACCCATAATCCTTCTGCTGTCATTAGCTTTCATCTTAATTCACAACCCTGCTTTCCTTAACGATCAGCTGGAGAAACCGGTAAGTAAATGGGCGCAGGGAAGATAAATGGATCATCCAGAGTATGCTGGTGGGGAAGAGGGCAGGGCGCGGGGGGTGGGGTGGTGGTGGTGTCACCTGTCTGCCACCGTGGCGCTCCTCGTACTCCGCACTGTCCACGGGGGTCCGAGACCTCCCCGCGCGGCTGCCCCGGGGCGAGGAGGAGGTGCTCTCCACATCGCTCTCCAGAAACGTCTGCGGGGAGGAGAACACACTGTGAGCCTCACTGCTGTTACCGAGCAGTGGCATGAAGGACACCAGTTCTAGAAGAGCAGAGGCCTGGTCTGACTGACCTCCTCTGCAGTCTCGTCCTCCTCCTCTTCATCGGGGCAATACTCTTCGTCAGAAGAGTCCTCTTCCTCCAGCTGAATATCCACAAACTGTGGGTGCTGGAGGTAACAAGACGAGTTTACAGTGAGGTTTAAAAAGTCATATTTCGGTGATAACCGAGTACATGCACACTAGATCAATGCAGTGAAGTTTCATGCAAATAAAAAAGAAATCAGGTCCTTATTTAGCAAAGCGTGTTTTTTTTTTTATTACCATAAATGGTAAAACTGTATTTATCAGGATCAACTGCAGTGTCGTGATTCAGAGGAATAAAATGCACTATTTTTCTATAACTTGTCTACCAACATAAGACACGTCTTAATATTAAACATCAGTGTTCCTAGTACTGCAGGAGTTACTGTAATTGGAGGGTTACAACACACTTAAGTCACATGTATGAGGGACAGAGAGAAAGACAATACAAATCAGTCATGAATGTGGTTTGCAGCCAAGCTCATCTGCTACATTTGGGAAATTCTGTGTGCAATGTCCAGAAACATTTTGACTAAAGAGATTTTATGCAAATGGGATGTGCGTCTGCCTCAGAATGCCTGACCTAAATCTGTGTTTAATCTCCGCAGATTTCCTTTGTTTTC
>JAODKL010000135.1:13431229-13443647 GCA_026780765.1 Petrocephalus schoutedeni
TAACAGCAACAAAGGCATTAAAGATAAAACATAACAATAAGATTATAAAAGTGTCAAGTGCCAAACCCAGCTGCGCATTATGTAAGTGAGGTACGTCAGCTTCAGTCCGGCAATTCAATGGGGAAACATGAGCAGTAAATCCAGAGTGTTCATGAGATTTGCCTCTTAAAATCCAGACAAAATAAGTCACAATGGAAGTGACTAAAAAAACAGAACAATTTCTTATTATTTTGCTGAGACAGCAATTCCTATCTTAAACAGAACTCCCTCAAAGACACCCCTCCAGCACTTGTGCCCTCACACGTGCCGCTTATTACACTCGATTGCCCTCTGCACACTAGAATCTGGCCAGAATAGTCCCTCTGTTTTAAAGGGGCAGTTCACCCCAAAACTGATGAAAGATGTGTTCAAGGGGCTTTAGTGCTGTACATCTATCTAGGTTGCTCTGCTGGGAGCTGCCTAGTTTTGGAGATATCAGCCGTGGAAATGTCGGTATTCTCCCAAATATAATGGGAGCGAATGGCATCTTTCCTGCGGTGGTTAGTGTCAGAAAAATACATTGGAAAAATTCAACAGCAATGTATATTACCAGAAATCATGACTTTGTTACTCAAGACGACCCACAGATTTTGTAGCGAGTTGTTTAACGCAGAAACTATTTCTTCTACTGATCTACACACGAGTCGTATTACTGTGCGGAAGACATCGCCGGGATGCTCGTATCTTTTGCGCAGTGATACGATCGGTCTGTGGATTTTGGTAGAAGAAAATCATTTTTTTTTGGTTTGGGGCTGAACTTCCCCATTAACCTTAACCTAAAAACTGCCCCGGGTCCCACACAGTTCTTCTTACTTTCTTGTTTTACGGAAGACCAGCAACAGCCGCAATAATAACAGCTATAGTAATATTCCCGCTGCTCAGACTCACATGCAGGATGCTGCGCACATTGGCGCGGCTCAGGTTGTGCTCTCGCGACTTCCTCTCCAGCTCTCCGTCCAGCTGCCTGTTAATATCCGGATCCTCTTGGGCCGTCTCTTGCTCTTCAGCCGCAGCCCCCGCAGCATCCGCGCCCGCAGCCACCCCCATCTTCATCTTCACGCCCTTCTTCCTCCCTCCTCGCTGCCCCCCGCACCGATTCTCATCTAGTGAGATAGAAAATTCATTCAGCAGGCAGCACAAGACAGTATTATAAATAGGGCTTGCGAAGAATATAATGATAAAAAATATTTTATCATGATATTTTTCAAATCAAGCGATATCTATGATTATCCCGATGTAAGTCATGTCATTATTTCTCTACTCTAAGCACCATTTTTGCTTTAAATTCCCTTAGAATTCAGAACATGAAAAAACAAATTGTATTCAATTTGAATTAAACATTGAAAACATTTTTTTGTTTTGTAGAGTATGACACTAGTAAATGCCAACCCTATGTTTTGCTGATAAGATTATTTTGCTACTTCACTGTTTTGTTCTATGGAATGGGTTTGAAATAAAAATGTTATCAATATTTTCAGAGATTTTGACTATATTGGTATTTGTCACAATATTTTTTAATTCATTTGCAGTAAACGGTAAATATGACAGGTAGTTTTCAGTTTTTCTAATTATGATGACCACATTGTTTTACAAATAGTTATGGAGCGTGTGACATGTATAATTATAAATTACTCCAACAACAGACGCATACCTTAATGGAATTTGCGTAAAAACAGAGCATAATAACTATTAATTACACAAGAAGACAAAACACAATACGATATTTTATCAATATATCACCCATTCATAGTTATAAAAGCAATTACACAGAATTTTGGAATGGTGCTGATGCGGACTCTGCTGTGAGCATATGGTGCGTAGGAGGAGGAGTCTCACCCAGGGTGATGACCAGCCCGAGCTCAGTGTCATCCTCGGGCGATGCAGGGTGGGGCGCCGGGCTGGAAGCATGCAGGGAATCCTCTCTGCACTCCGCCTGGCCTGGAAACAGGTGGTTGCAGGGAAAAAACATTACTGTCATGCATGAACTGCACCACAGAATGTCCTCATTTAAAATACAATTACAGTATTGGATAGACTAATTCATTGTACAAAACAACAATAAAGGCACTATTTTAATGGCTTGAGTTTCCCCATTGTTAATACTGATCATATGCAGACAGACACCCGAGTATCTGTAAATATATGTTTCTGAATAAAGTACTTATCAATGTTGACCATTTCCTCTCTAATCGTTTCTGTACAATAAGATCCTTTGAAAATGATCTACACTATTACTTCATTGTTTATCCACCATCAGAAACTCAGTTCCTACAGTTTTTGAAACATAGCTGGATTGATCTAGGGTGGGGCCCAATATGATACGGTTTCATGAGACCGAAAATCCCCAGCGGCACCCCGGGACTCGCTCCTCCAAGCCCCACATTTTTTCAGACAGTACCTGCAACAGGAGAATGGAAGCTGGGCGCGTTAGCCTTACACCTGGCCGACCGTGCCCTTTGTGGGGACGCATCTGAGCCGATGCCCTGGCGTCTCCCTTTCGTGGATGATCCGGTCCTTCGCGAATCGAGGGACGCGCTGCGAGACGCTTTTAGCTGGAGCGCCTCCTCGTCCTTCTTTAAGGCTTTGGAACGGGCGAGCCTCGGCTCAGGTGAGATAGACTTCCGTTTTCGGGCCATAAACATCCTGCGATCAAATCTGCAAACACACATATGCCTTGCAGTGGTGAGAACTATATTTCATACTTGTAAAATAACTAGGTTTAGTGCATATGAGCTACAAAAATACTGTATAAGCTTATTGTTACATACTAGTCAAATACAAGGCTAGCGTTTTAATTTAAATACTGACAGCTAATAATACCTATATAATGCTACTCTGGCAAAACCAATATTGTATAATTTTACGGTAAAATGGCCAACTGTTTTCGTAAACACTGCCAATGTAAATAAGGATATAAGGGTAAGAAATTAACTAGTAACTAGAAATAAAAAACTGATAAACCCTGTTGTAACATTACTAAACATATGAGCGTTATTAGCTCATGGCACAAAATAAGTAGCTTACCTGCTTCATGCGTTTTATTTTCTTTTTTCCCTCCTCGTAATGCAGTCGATTAGTCGCTCCATACAACCGTCGCGCATCCTCTCATGTTAATATTTCCCCGGGTCGTGTCTGCTCTGGCGAACCCTCTTGTCTTTTCGCTTTTCTTTCTCGCGTTAACCGTTCATTAGGACAAATATTTATCTGTCCCACTGGTTACATGTAGCCGCCGGTTTACAATTCCCTCCATCAGTATGCTCTCGGACATTGATTGTAACGTAAACTTCCGGGTGTCACCCCGAATAGCTTCCCCTAGCACGGACGGACTTTGCCCGCCACATTAGTTCCGGAATAAAAGCAAAAAATTGGTAGTGAAATTCATTGACTGATCGGGCGCAAACCATACCACATCATACGAACAAAATGCAACCTAAACTAGTTTATTTTCTGTTTTATGCCAATGTTAACAGCACGAAATATAAGCGACTATATGAATATTAAAAAAATTTAAATATTAAAAGTTTTTCAAGAATTAGGTGTAAGAAATTTGAACCCATCAAACTGGAATAGTTCAGGAAAAACAAATATAATAGAAAACAAAAACATGAAATGCCTTGGAATATACTAGTATAACTACAATAATGGGTAAAAGTTTAAAAAAGCAATCAATGAAAAAGTTTATTTGGAAATCATATTTTCTGATGTAGTCATTTCTAATATTTTTAATTATCCTTTATTGATGGTGTTTATCTGCATTCGTCGTTCCACAACAGCGTTACCTGCATTGCAGCTTACCACAAACACCCTCCCTCCTCCCTCTACATTACTTTATTACTTTTACGGTCACCTCCAATTTATAACGTCAAGTGATTTATATAAATTAAAATCTACGCTATTAAATCCCGGTTTAAGAAAAGAAAAAGATATGTTCGGCAGACAGAACAACTCCTATAAGTACTTGAGTCTCTCCGGCACACTAATTCATCGAAAGCATTATCGGGACGTGCAGTTTGAAGGGCACATGAACTTGACGGCTGGGAAAACAGAATAACTTACACAATCAATCATGTCAATCTATTTCTGTTGTTTTAGTCTCAGGGGTGGGGCTGCGGTGCTAAGTGACACAAGGGAAAAAATGTCAGCATTGACGTCACTGCCCAATATATAGGTGTACGTGGGTACCTGGTCCTGTCACCTTCGCAATTCTGCGGTGAACAAGGGTGTGCCTTACGTGACCAGAAAAGGAAAAACACTTTTATCACAAATTACTTTTTTAAAATGTATTTTAAATAACTGTAAGGGCAAAAGAAAGGAACAACGAATGCAATGAGGGTAGTAGTATGATCTCCTGGAAATCAGCACAATTCTCAAAATTATTCAGTTTCGACGAATTTGTGACAATGCCAGCTTTGGCCGTTTCTAAGGCAGTGGGGGCTTCTGCGTTTGGGACCTGTGCCTCTGGGGTCAGCACGAGCAAGCTGCCACCGATGCCGACCGGTCAGGACATCCCCCCTGAAACGAAGAGGAGGCAGATGTCGCTAAGGGACATGGCGATGACTCCAGATCGGGTGCCCAAGTTCACCATTCCACCTTTGGCCACAATGACCAGGACGCGCTGTCCGGCTCTTCACAACGAATTGGAGGGATCCGGAGTGGGATCCCCCAAAAGTTGTGGCCGGTGCACGATGCCATGCGTAGGACAGCCCTGCCATTCGCGGTGCATAACTCATCACCCATCCGAGGCAGCATCGGAACGCGGACTCTGGCCGGACCTGGCTACCGAGGACCTTTCGGATCCAGTGACCCGAGCGGCGATGTCCATTCCTCACCTCCAGAAAATCACCACCCCGTACGGCTTCCTCGCCCTAGGGGAGAGTCCATGCGTCCAGCGCCGGGAGTCCCTCTTCTTCCAGGACGAGACCGCGCGTTCCTTCACCTCCCGACCGCAGGCGGCGAGACGCACGCCGATACCGCGGACGCACTCGCTTCCCCTCTCCGATATGGGCAACGTCTCCCGGCCGGCCAGGAGGACATTTCGCTCCCTGTCTTGCAACTCGGCTCCATCGCGGACTTGTGACTCCGGCAAGCGCGAAGCGCATCCGCCTGGCGCGCAGCCCGACGCCGAGCCTGGTCTCCCCGAACCCTTTCCCTCATCTCCCCCATGCAGGGGGCGGCTGAAGCTGCTCCTGAAGAAGCGCCTGGCTGCGGTGAGGACTTTAAAACCCAGCGGCAGGCTGGAAGCGCAGGGAGACCTTAACGCTGGCTGCTCCGGCCGAGATAAGCGCAGATGCTGTAAATCGACATGATGTTTGCCAAATAAATACAGACTGTTTACATGAAATACGGTTCTGCATGGTTTTCTTTAGCTCAACATTCATATTGCTTACAGGGATGGCAGTTTTATATTTGATGACTGTCATATAAAAAAAAAAAAACTCTTGTCCTTGTAGGTTACTTTAAAGAATCGTTGAATGAATGATTTTTGTATCCTCGCGGAAGGTTTTAATCATATTTACCTACTGAAATCTTCAACAGTGCACGTTTAAGCGGATATCTCACCAATTCGTTCGCCTTTATCAAACCCATCTAATCTGTGAATTGAATACATATCAAAATCTGACGTCCCTTCGAATGTCAGACATCAGGGTGCCCTGAAGTCTGCGCTATACAAACCAGCAAATGAATACAATGTGTTTCTTCCCCCCTTTTTATTACTTATTAATAGCAATGTTGTGATTTTTTTTTTGTATAGGAAAATTAACTGAACAAAAGAAATTTAAAAACTTGTATCAGATGTCCATGTTCCCCACGTCCCCGAGCCTCCCGCTCGCTGCGCGGCACAAGCAGGGCCTTGCTGACACCAGGTCTCTTTAAGTAACTGTAGCAGAAAACTAGAGACATTCGTCAACAGACTGGCCGTTCCAAACAGCACCCGCCTCCACGTCTCAAAGTGGACGGCGGGCCGCCGGCGAGGTTAGTTAAAATTCATTTGCGGCACAACCACCCCTTTGGCCGTTGGCCATGATGATATTAAACACAAACACTGCAAATCCCTTGAATCCGGCATTCGTACCCTAACCCTCCCCACCCCACCCACGCTTTTCATCCACAGCCTTTTTCATCGAACGCACTGTCTCAGTGAAAAGTAAATTGAGAGGAGCGTGTATCCATGGCGAGGTTCCTGAAGGTCTTCCAGGGTGTTGAGAGGCATCACACGCTGCTGTTGGTGACGGGTTAGTACTGGGGTATGGGGTGTTTTTGGGGAGGGTTACAGTAACCCAAGTCCACCTCACCCACTTAAGTCTGAAAGTTGTTGTGCAATCCTATTTCCATAAGGCAGAATCTGAGTCTGTCGGTCCGTTGTTTGTCAAGTCTGTCCGAACCATGGTGACAGGAGTTTTCCACATCCTCACTTGTCCCCCATTCCCTCCAGCCCCTGCTGTGCCCACTGTCTCGTGAGGGCCAATGAGCAGAAAGAGGAGGGGTTTGGGGGAGGGGCACATGTCTGGTCTCTGCCAATGGCGGCAGAGCCGGAGCAGAAGCCCCACCCCTTGTGTAAGGGTTGTCTCTGGGACAGCAGCTCCTGGCTGGTGGAGCAGAGTGGGCCGCGGACATGTCCTCCGGTAATGTCACAATGGCAGTCGTGGCTGGTGGGCGTGTCTCTCAGTCGCTGTCGGAGCCCACGGCAGACGAGCCTTTCCTCTTCCGCTTGGGGGCTTTGGGCTTGGAATCCTCTTCCTCCTGAGGAGGAGAGAAGCAGCCATGGTGAGGGCAGCGTTTCAGGCGCATACAAGCAGTGACAAAGCCCCGGGGCAGAGTGCGCACTGACCGAAGCGCTGCTGGAGGCGCTCTCCTCCTCGTTGCTGGCCGGCGGGGCCGCCCCTTTCCGGGAGCGCAAGGACGACGACACCGGGGCCTTGCGCCGGGACTTCGGGGGCTTGGAGGAGTCCTCAAACTCGTCAGCCAATGAGAAAAGGTCACTGAATCTAGCCCAGTGGGGGGAGAAAAACTCAGTGTTATCTGTGAAACTTTTTAATTTAATTCTTTTTTAGATGCAATCAGTCAATGGCTTATGTGCAGCGGCATCGGAGGGACATGGATACCCAGACAAATTCCGGGGGCCCAGTACTTTACAGGGGCCCTTGAATACATAAAATTATAAAATTATTAGTGATGCACTGATAAGAAAATCTCTGGCCGATACTGATACTGAGTATTTCGAAAACTCAGACTAATACCGATCATTTAAATTCTGCTTAAATAATTTTAAAGGGACACTCCAACCAAATAAATTTTAAAATAAATTGATTACATTCCAAAAATGTAAAAAAGTGTCTATTTTTTGGTAAGAAAACACCAACTCTGGCATACAAGAACAGTTCCAGTGCACTAATGACGGACAAAATGACACTTCATGAACCATTTGCTGTATTTTTGACTCCACTAGATGGTGCTCATGGTTTGCTTGGGGGCTCATTTTTGACCAACAGCCAATACTGATAGTTGGCCGATACAATCGGTGCATCTCTTAAATTGTTGGGGGCGGGGGGCAAGGTGACATTTTGTCAGGGGGCCCAGTATGTCCAGCCCCACCTTACGCGTTAGCCATCAGTGTTAAGCAAAGCTAAGGGGCACTTTAGCCCCAGGCAAAGTGGGAACTGCAGAATACAGCCAACAGTGCATCCACAAGAAAGCAAGCGAAACACAAATTTAATTTTTTAATTAAAGTGCAAAGAGGCTAATTATTCCCACCTCAAAAATTCAAGCAACATGGTAGGTTCAGGTGAAATTCAGCTTTGTCTAACTGGGCTTGACAGTTACGACTGGAGCGGGATACAGACATCGACTCACCTCATCTTGTGGGCCTCATCACAACTGGCCTGAACGTGCTGGAGGGCCTGCAGTATGGGGGTCTGGGTGAAGACTGTGGAGACACAGCGGCAGAACGGGGCTCAAGTTTCCTCGTGGAGAGCGAATCTCACTGCTGTTCACCATTTACGTTTATTGATTCATCTGATGCTTTTATCCAAAAAGGTAGAGGAGTTACAACTTATGCATACACCCTGGGATTCAAACCCACAACCTTCACATTGGTAGCACAGGGCTCTACTTGCTGAGCTGCAGGAGATACCAGTGCCGCGCCGCTCCACGGCACATTTTCCCCAGACTCACAGTTGTGCTTCGTGTTGATGAGGTTCAGCCGCAGATTGTCCATGTGCTCCAGGATCTGTTCCAGGGTCAGCTGAGCCAGCTTGCTACTGGAGCTCCGCAGGCTACAGAGGGTTCAAATAACTGTCAAGCCGCGACCATCAGGTGTCTGTGGTTAATTATATTACATTTACTTATTTAGAAGACACCTTTTTTAGCAACATGATTGAGAAAGCAGGGTCAGCCAGCCCTGCTCAGGGGCACAACGACCTTGGGATCTGAACCAGCAACCTTCCGATTACAGGCACCGCATCCTAACCTGCTATGCCACACCCTATCGCCGCGGTGACGCCGGTACCTCTGGCGCTTGCGGGGCAGGCTGTTGTTCTTGATCAGCAGGGCCTTGATGTGCTCGCCTAGGACGTCGTCATGCTTAGTGGCCCAGTGGCGCAGGATGCTGGTGGTGAACTGGTCCTCGGGGTGGCACGGCCGGCTGAGCACCATCTTCACCATCTCCTCGGTGGGCCTGCGGGGGGGAGGCGGACATGCAGGGGCTGTGGCTCCACTCCCCTCACCCACCCAGTCTAACCTAGCCATGTGACGAGGGGCAGCCTCCAGCCAGTTATTACAGATGTTTTTTAATTTCGTTTTTATTTCTATATTATTTTCAACTTACTTTTTAGTTTAGTTTTACTTATCAGTGCTTTTATTAGTTTATTTGTAACTATATTTCCATGTAGTTTTAATATATTTTATACTGTAGTAATTTTATTCCTATGGATAAGATTGGCAGTTGAATATGATCTTCAGAGAATCCTACATAAACACACAGTACACGTTATGTACCAATTTTATTTGTTACCTTTTGAAGTAATATTTATATTTTTCATTTAGTTGTAGTTTTTAAATTTTAATTTTGCATCTTGTTTTATTTCACTTAAAAATGTTACCATACAGTTTTCATTAGCAATAATTACTTTGCCCCCAGCATCAGTTTTGTGTATAGAGGGACTCACTTCTCTCTGCGCAGCTGCAACAGCAGACAGGACAGGGCCTCTGGGTGCTCTGCGGGAAAAGCAGACGGAATTCAGCACCGCACTCCTGCACATGGAGGGGAGGAGCTTCATTGGAGTGTCCCACAGGAAGGGGCGGGGCCTTACCTTTGTACTTCAGGTGCTGCAGGATGGGAATGATGGTCTCCAGGGGGATGCTGTGAGCCAGGAACAGCTGCCAGGTGCTGTACTGCTCAAAGGTTTCCCAGTCCAGGGACTGAACTGTGACAGGGAAGGCCAGCATTACCGCACAGTCGCTGGCGTGTGACTCTTCCCTCCCACAGCGCGTTATGAAAGGCATACTCACTGAGTATGTTGAGAACAGAGTCCTTCCGGAACATGACCAGATTCCCCATCATCACGTGACACATCAGCTCCTGCAGCTGGAGGAGGCAGGATAAAAGCGATAAGAACATTAGTGCACATCATCAGACTGCTGCTGGAGAGTCTACTCCTGATTGGTGGTTCTGCCTAATGAGGAGCAGCCACAAGCTTGTGCAGTTGAAAGTATTACTTACACAGAATGATCTGAGGGCAGGACGAAAAGTGATTGGTTCAGAGAGATAACCAATCAGAGCTTGTTAGATGTCAGACCAACCAATCAGATGTCTTGGTCCCACCTCCTGTAGTTGCTTGGACCCACCTCTTCTACAATCTGATTTGGTATCTCTCTGAACCAATTATTTTTCATTCTGCCCACAAAACATTTTTTGTGTAAGTAAAACTCCCTCGAGCGAGGGCTTTACCTGAGTGGAGTCGATGACGGCTACAATCATGTTGAGGAGCTCCCCGCTGCGAAGCGTTTCGTCCGGGAACTGTGGACGGAAGTGTGCCCCATTCAGCATGATGAGTGAGGGAGAAAAGGAGAGATGGGGAGGGAGAGAGAGAAAGGGAGGGACAAACCTCGCTGTAGATGGAGGGCGTGAGGTAACAGAGCAGCCTGACGTCATCCTCCTGGCACGCTTTCATGTCCATCATCAGGCACGTGTGCAGGTCGCCCAGGGCTGTGGCCTGGGCGAATGACTCGTATAGGCTCATTTTCCCCATGGCCGCTTTGCTGGGGGGTCCGAGAAGGAGAGCAGTGTTAAAGGGGTCAGCAATTAAAGGGAAAAACAAGCCCCGTTTCCACTAAGCTTAGCATGAAAACGCAATAAAACATTTCAGTAGCATATATTGCGTGCTATCACTTTGCTGAATAGAGATTAAGTAACTTGAGCCAGTAATCTTCAGCTTGTGGTTCCGCTTTGCTAAGTGCTCTTGTTACACACTGTTTCTGAGCTTAAGCTTTATATCGGATTTGTGTTTTGACGAGATGACAACAGCCTAGCTGAAACTAATGTCAGCCCCGGGGACTCCAGGCAGATCAGAGCAGCGCCACCACCTGGCCTTCAGGTAGTACAGCAGGTGGTAGCCAATCTTGGGCTGCTTCTGGTAGAGCTCGGCCAGCATGTCCAGCAGCACTGAGAAGCCACTGTTGTCCTCCTGCATCTGGCAGAGGTTCCTGAAGACCAGACACACGGGTTTGCACACGGACTCCTCCAAGGACCTGAGGGCAGGACAAGCGGGTCAACTCTGGCCAAGGGCACTTCACCATGACAGGGACAGACAAAATCCCCCCCCCCCCCCCCCCCCACTCCTCCATCTGGGCAGGGAGGCCAACGGAGGGGAAAAAAGAAAAAGAAAAAAAAGACAGCCCACTCACTCCTCTGTGATCTCGTCCGGTAGCACATCCCCCCGAAAGTGACCTTTAAAAAGCTCCGCCAGGCATGATGCCAAAGTTGACATTTGCTCAGAATCAAAGTCCTCCTAGAAGGGAAGGCGGGGGCAGGAAGTCGTTAAGGGGAATGCCAAGGGGCTACATGCGAGGATGAATCCAGATCAAAACAGACAGGAGCTATACAGCGACTCACCTCCAAAATGAGGTCCACTATCTCCTGCATGACCTCACACTGCATCTCCGTGTCACTGTCAATAACGTCAGATGGGGGGGGGGGTTCATTTTACCATCGATATCAACAGACACCACACACTTCTAATGAGGCGAGTGGCAGCCCGTCCTTAAACCCACTCACCTCTCCTTCTGCAGCTGCAACACCTTCTCCCTCAGCGTCTCATCCAATTGGTCCACAAAGGGTGTGATGTCAGCTGGCTCGTCAATAACCGCTTCTTTGATTGGGTGGAATCGGTATTCACGCTTTTTGCCTGGAAGAAACATTCACAGCATTCCTTACTTTGGTTTTATCTGCGTTTTAGAAGTACGTGTGGAATAAGCTAAACGGTGCAATGACCAAAGAGGAACATAAACACCATTTGAACAGATCTAGATAGCAGTACAATGTCAGGGAATCAAGCGTATCAAATATAGAAAAACACAAAAAGTTTACGAGTGACCCTCAGCACTTTCTACACAGGAACGTGAGTCTCACCTTTGTTGTTGAGCTCTTCCTCGTCATCGCTGAAGGTGGCCTCTGTGTTGTCGTAGCAACCATCCTCCTTGTCTAAAACATGATTATCCATCTCCAAGGCAACGGACTCCTCCATTTTCACTGCATGAGAAGCTCTATTAGCCAAACTAACAGACATACCTGAGACATGCAAAGCTAATCTCTATAATGTCACACAATTACAACGCTACCACAAACCCATATAATACCTTTGCTTCTGACATTTTAGCAAGCTACCAAATATCGCTATGAATGCAACGGAACCACAAGGTGGACGTTCGTCGGTAGACGTGCCTTGCTGACCTTCCACTGGCGGGGAGGGGGAACTACAGAATTCGGGGAACCGATCTCTCAGCATGGATCTCAGCTCGCGATCCAGCTTGGGGTTGTCAAACAGGGGGGCCAAGTGGCTGTAGGGGCGGGTTGGGGGGGGCAGAGGTTATTATTTTGATGAACCATGGACGCGTACACAAAACAATACCTACGTGCGGCACACTGACAAAGACAGTAAGTGATGTTGGGACATCGGAGTTCTATGTGAGGTCAGGCGATGCCACTTATATGTGCGCTGTTACGGCGGCGGGAGGGGCGGAGACTCACGCCAGCACTCTCTTCTCCATGATGAAGTTGAGGGAATTGAAGATGCCCTGGCGCACGTTGACTTCCAGGGCCGGGTAGAAGTTAGGGATTATCTAAAATGGGAAGTCGAGAGAGTTGGCAATGCGAGGAGGTGGA
>JAODKL010000135.1:13446326-13463791 GCA_026780765.1 Petrocephalus schoutedeni
GGGAGAGAGATAAAAGACCTTAGTCAACACTGACAATGTCACACCACGCACCTCACAATTATACTGATAAAGTCACAAGGCACAGCACTGGAGTAGGACAGAGATCCGCCTGGCAAACCCACATTCTACCATTACTTGAGGACGTGCTGCTAAACATGTTCCTGAAACATCGCCAGAGTTATAACAGACTATAAAAGAAGCCAATTTCGGGCCATTTTGGAACAAGTTAAGATGGAGAGCTTGGCAGGCATTTTGGCTACAAGGTGGCATCAAGTCTCTCGGTCCTGCTTTTCGAAATAAAAGAGCAATATCAAATATCCCATCTTTTCGACAAGAAAATTAGTATGGATAGAAATTAAACGTGGGGCTGCTTTCTTGTGTAACGATTACAGTGCAAATGCTTGCAGTTTCTCACGCGACACACTACCCTTAAGTCAGTGGTCTCCAACCGGGGAAGCTACAGTCACTAAGGTATCTTTCGCCGAGGGGGCGGGTCCCTCTCAGCACACTCTGGGGGGGTGGGGGATTGATTGTAACATTGTAACATAAGTGACATTTTCTTCTACATAACTCATGAAAAATAACGCTTTGGATGTAGCTTAATGATCGTCTCTGCAGACATGCTTCGGCGCGAGGCCTACTTCGCTGTGCCATGATCGCCCTGGAGACAGTGACCCCACATGGTATGAATGAAGACTTCTCTTTCTCCTGCTCCTTGTGATATGTAATTGATATGTGTATATATGTATACCTGTGTACATATAGGTGTAAGTATGTGTATAGATTTCTGAATATACTTTCCTTTTTGTCATGTTTTGATGTGATATTTTCTTGTGTGATGACATGATAAACATACCATCGATCACTGATATCTTGTACAGCAATCTGGTGTGATACCACTCACTCATTGGGGGTGTGGTCTGATGATGCCCTGATGATGCCCATGACACCTGCTGTATTATAATTGGTGCAGCCCGTTTTCGTTATTTTTTTCATAGATTCTCCGTTGTGGTCAGCACTCATATACGGCCGTATTATTAGGAGGGTAGCCCGTTCTCCTGTACTTCTACATAACTCAAGCAGGTGATTTTTGACTGCAGTTCCAGTTCAGCGCTGTGCGGGAGGACGGAGTGGCGGAGAGACGGGCGGCGGGACGAGCAGCGTACCCTCTGTGCCTGTGCAGGCTCCGTCAACAGTAATGTGAAGAGCCCCAGACACACCTCCTCGTGCTGCTGGGCCCCCTTGCACACCTGGGGGGGGGGGGGACAATCAGGGAGGAGTGGGGAGGTGGGTGTGAAGAGAGAGAAATGAACAGAATGCAGCGTAGTGCAAATATTCAGACACCAGAAAACTTTGTTCCCTCTTATTTCAAATATAATGCCGCGGAAATCAAATATAAAGCAATATTTGCTCTACCCAAAAAGAAGCAAAATCATGCACGGTTAATCAACAACACAGTAAGTTAAAAATATAAAGCTATACAAGAAGTTCGGGTGGATTGCTTTTATTATAGCCAAATTCCCCATGCCCGCACCTTCACACTGCATACACCGCAATGTAAAGGGACAGGGCTGAAAGCACATGTGGCGGGGACTCACGTGGGCAGTCAGGGCATCGTTGGCTTCCCGTTCTGACAAGCCATTAATCAGGGATGTCACGATGCCAACGCATCTCTCCAGGCGCTGGGACACAGAGTTAATCATACGTGTGTGTAGGGTGAGAACACAGAAGGAGAGCCCCGCAAAAACACAGTGGACAAGCCACAACCCAAGTTTCATTTGTGTAATTACATCAGAGAAACATAATTGCTATGTACTACTACTGCCACGGACAACCCTTTAGGATATTAACAGTCACAAATTGATACTTGCAAATGTCAAGATTTTCCATATTATACTTATATCTTAATTTTCTTTGTGAATACAGTTAAGGTTATGTATAAAATCCATGCCTGTCTAAGAACTGAAACTGTCGTCCGCTGTTTAATCTTTGCATCTCCCTAGTTTCATGGTACAGAAATACGGTCCTTCACCCCTGGTAATGTGGCACAATTATCAGAGTGCTGGACCGCAATGAGAGAATCGGTTAAATATACCGAAAGGAGGTCGCACTATCGAAGCAACGCGCGACCCCTTTTCGCCGCACTTAACCGATTCTCCCTAGTTTTACCAGCACGTCATGGACAACAACATCCAAAAGTGTGCTCTGCACCAGCATTACGGATCATTTATGAATTATGAGGAGTCTGCAAGGTGAGCCATTGTCCATGAGCTGTGTACGGAGTAGAGTAAATGACCATCGAATGAAGTAAAAGCAAAAAAATTACATAATCTCAGCGCATATAACTGATTACAAGGGACCTAGCTGTATGCAGTTTCTAAACAATATGTTTTGCTAATCATCTTGCAAAATCCAGATTCTGCCGTAAAGCCTGGAGAGGTGGCTACTCATATTAAGCCTCGATATACATGCAGAATATTTGCTTACAAATCCTCTTACCTCCTCTAGCTCATCTTTGGCGTCTAAAGTCGTGGAAACGAGCAACCGACCCTGCGGTTTCCCCTTTACCGGTGAGGGCTCCATAGCCTCCCTCCTCGCTTTTCGCCAGGACCCAGCGCGCTTGTGAACTATACCGGGATTATTCACACAATTTTAATGTTGTATTTGAGTGTCTGCCGTGCTCGGCCTTGTTTATCGGCTTTGTTATCTAACCTGAGACCCGCACGATGTGTTTATAAACAAGATGTAGACACCTTTCACTCATTCCAATGCTCAACTACAACAAACTATCTTCCGGAGGGCATGGTGGCCTAGCGGAAACAGTAGTAGGACAAACAGTATGGGAGGAGCCGCGATGATCGATTGTCAACCAATTGGAGATAGTCTTCTCTGGACTGACGTGCGCGGCAGCCAATCGAATTAGACATCCGCACTACTAGGGCGCGTCATAGCGCGGAAATATCCAATCAGCGATCAAGATCTGTCCTGAGTGGCAAGGGTGTCTATTTAAGAAGGCCTACTTAGCTAAACGCGTGTGCACGTACAACCGCAAGTTGCTGAAATTGGTGTAAGTGGGAGTTATTGACTAGTTTGGTTTCGGGCATTTGGAAACCAAATGCACATGATTATCACATTACGAAAGAGACAGTTGCATCAGACACTAGAACATTTAGTTGCCACCTCTAGGTGAGAGCGCGAACTCCTGCCGGAAAAGCCGCTGGCAAGCTAGGCTGCGACCACATGGTAGCGCCGTTGAGTTGTCAGTGGCACTAACAGTTTCTCGGGCGACCCGGGGAACGCACTGTGCCGGCTATTTTTGTTCTAAGCAACCTGTTACAAACGGAATGATTGATTGAGACACTGTAGTTATTCACGATCACATTTCTGGTTAGAGAAATAATTACATATCTTTTTCCATAGCTCATCTTTTTTTTTAATCATTTTTTTTGTCTTTATACTTTGTAATATTTTATATATACTGGTATTTTGAGCTCTGTTTGTTGTTTTAATCTTGTACTATGAGAGCTTTACCTTGGCACAGTAATGTCCCTTGGGATGAATACGGTTTTTTCCCTTTATGTACTACACATTTGAAAAGATATATACACACGTAGCATAACGTAATTAAAAACAAAAAAAACATAACGTAATTTCACGTTTGTTTATTTATTTATTTGGGTTGGGGGTGGAGGGCCTGGAAATTATCCCACATATTATGGGGCACAAGGAAGAGGTGTCATCAATATCATATACACACATTTCTCACAGGAAAACAATCAAAATACAGCGGAGGCAAGTTTCAAACTGTAGGTGGTGGTGCTAATCATTGATCCTTGAATAAGTTATGATTTCCATCCATTCATTATCAATCCAGCATGTGTGTGGGGGAGGGGGGGGGTGGAGCCTATCCCCAGCAGCAGAGGGCACAAGACTGGGGTACACCCTGTTTGGGATGGCAGAGACAAATGCAATACATGTTCACACACATTCATCAAAGATAGAGGTGGTAATTAGCTTAATTACATGACTTTGGACGCTTGGAGGAATCGGAGCACTTGGACAAAATCCATGTGACAAGGGGGAACAAGCAGACTCCACACACAGTGCAAAGGTAGGTTTGGAACCCACAACCCTGAAGGCATGAGGCAGCACTGCTAATCTTAGCCTTGAATCATTTATGGCCTTCAAATATTACAATTAAAACACACAATGCAATTAGGATTGATTAATAATACAGTTAAATGAGCTAGAAAATGTAAGTAGCATAATCAGTATAACAAATACAAAAATGTCAAGCTTGTGCCAGATCACGGTCAGTTTAATGAGCAACTCAGTTTAGTGTAATTATTGAAGAGCTGGAAACCATGAGAAAAGGATAATGTGCCACAGAAAATACAACAGGACTTAGTGCTAATGAGCAGCCACATGTAAATATACAGTATGTCACCTGTGTTTTTCTGTTGCCAAGAGAGCCGAATGTAATTGAAAACACAAAGCCGTATATTGCAGTTAGAAATAGGTCAAAGATGGTTAGCTGCATGTTTTAATAATTATTTGTCTGGATATTTTAAGTTTGTCCTTTGACAGATTTTGTGCATAAAATATGCCCAAATATTATTGTTCGGCCAGCACAGTCATTAGAGAACATAACAGTGTGCATGGGCAAACACTCACTTCTCATATCCCAGTGAAAGAATGTAAACAATTCACGGGCCAGTGAGTTGAGCGCCAGCCCCGGCTCCGTGCTGCCGTCGCCTTTTCACTCCTTTATATGCTCTTTCTCCATAGCGGTGTTCGCGCTGCTCGGCTCAGTTGATGAAATCGTAGCTGGATTCTTCAGTGGATTAGCACGTGATCCAAATGTGGCCCTGCCTCACGCACAAAGCTTACGAAGAGGCAGACTGCTGTCACCTTAACATAACCATCAGCCATTGAAGATGACGATCAGAAGAATAGTCTAGGTGGAAGCTGTGAGAATAGCCGTGCCAGATATTTAATCCAATTTTCCAGTGATTGTTTGACTTGGTGGCTCAGTGGGTAGCACTGTAGCTTCATACCAGCAGGGTTGTGGGCTGGATTAGTGTCCCCCCCCCCAGCTGTGTGTGTGTGGGGGGGGGGAGGGGGCATGTTCTCCTCCTTGTGTGCAGGGGTTTCTAGCACCAGTCCAAAAACATTCTGTTTAGATGAATGTTTAGATTAGTGTGGCAACTTGTCCTATGTGTCCCTTACCCTGTGCATCCTGGGATAGCCTTACTATGACCAAACCATAGGTGGAAAATGTAAGTTTATTGCTGAAAGTGGCCAGATACTACTGATATGTAAGCTGGCGATGAATTTTATGTTTTCTTTTCTTTTCGTTTATATCTAGTCTAACTATAGTCTACTTATTATGTATGTATGACATCAGTTGAAATAATCTGATCTAGCCACAAATGTTTTGGACTGAGAAATATCGGTCCCTGCAGGCAAGAATGTCAACATGTTTATAATATTGCAACTAAATCAATCTTGTGCTACACTTAAGCCCCACTGACCCCAGGGAGTGCAAAGATTATTCAATAAACTTTCCTGTACTCAGACCAACTAATGAAACACATAAGAAATAGTACAAACCGTCCAGGAGCTAATTAATCCCATGTTGTCTGTCCGGATGTTCAGCATGTGTGCAACGACTTTACAAACACGCTGAGAGGTCCACTCCCCAGCATAGAATTTATGACAATTTAAGTTCAATGACATCAAAACTTTCCAGATTCAACATTTTCCGTGTGTTGAAATTCCACACTGCCAAAATTCCATATTCAGTCTTTGACAGGAAGCAGGCATCACCAGGGCGTCACTCATTAACATTATTACAGAATTCACATTTGATCACAGTTATCACCAATGGATTTTGATCAGGGTAGAGGATCATAGCTTATATTTGTAATAGTTACAGTCAGAACAAAGGGAAGTCCATTGCTCAAAACAGGAGTGCTACATCCAGCCTCTTCTCAGATCGGACCGGAGGATTGTAAAGAAAAAAAAGATTACATAAGGGTAGGATTTGAAATTCAAGTTTAAGTTGTGATGATAGAACAACAGTTAGTTTTCAGAGTACATAGTATTGCTATCTCTCATCTGAGGTGTCTGGCTGGACAATGAAACCAACCTGTAGTGGGGAAGGTCATTAA
The DNA here is from genome assembly GCA_026780765.1 of Petrocephalus schoutedeni. Lineage (NCBI taxonomy): Eukaryota > Metazoa > Chordata > Actinopteri > Osteoglossiformes > Mormyridae > Petrocephalus > Petrocephalus schoutedeni. The sequence goes on from JAODKL010000135.1 coordinate 13,452,500, forward strand.
CATTTTCCACAAAGTGTACCAAAAATCTGAACAAATTCTGTTGACATGAATGGCCCTCTCCCATCAAGAGACAGGGACAACTCTGGGGACATGCTGTGGATGACAGGAAGCCACAGCATTCTGCACCAGTGACACTTCTCTTTTGGCAGTGACAGCCGTCAACCTGCCATTAACCCTTTCCCTCAAAGCAAGATTTTTTTTTAAACTCAGAGCATTTCTTTTTTTCGTCGTATTTTGAAAATTCTTTTTTTTTATGTTTAAATATCCAGTGGCTTATGTATCACATACTTAAAATAGAATCGAATGCAAAACAGAACGTGACCTTGTTTGTATGAATTGATCAACTTGGGCAAGTGTGAAAAGAAAGTTAAATTCAATGGGGATTTTTCAGATCTTACTCAGCTTTCACTGAGAGTGGACAAAGAGACAATTATATAAAGAGAATAGAATGATATAAAAACCAATATAGACACTATTAGGCAGTACAGGAAAAGATACCCATGTATGGCGGACGAGACACACAACCAAACACAATATAAACAAAGGCTGAGAACATGACATCACCACGCAGAAGCCTAACACCAGGTCCATCGACAGCTGTCGGGAGAGTCCAGTTGCAGGCAGACTGACCTCACCACCGCCTCTTCTCTTTACATGAAAACCTCTGTCGGGGATTTTGCTTCATTAGGGCTCAACAGCCAAACAGAAATATACTAAACTGCACGACACTTTCAGACAATATCAGTATTTCCACAATGGTCCCATTCCCCATAATTTACCAATGCTAATGGATAACACAAAGAGCGCACATGGTTACAAAAAAAATAAAAATGAATGAAATACCCGAAACAGTTTTCACATTTTATTCATTTAAAGAACAAAAGACAACAATGAAATCCGACTAATCGAAGAAAGGGGCTTCTTCAGGAGTAAACACACCTAGAGCACGATGGCAGATTACAGTATTATACCTCATTTTTATTCAGAGGCTGTTTTCTCTCATTGTTTGGTGTTGTGAAAGTTGAAAAAAAAACCACAAAGAAGAGAATGTACTTTAATGTCTCCAGGGGTTTAATTATGTATGCACTAAGTCAACGCCCCTTTGAAATGCGTCTTGGGACATATTTCATTGTCCTCTCACCCATTGTGTAACTGGTTGTTGTTTCCAACTGTCATCTTGAAGGAAGTCTAATGCTGGTCCTGATTTAAAGAAATCCTGCCACATGCACACATCAATAGCTTTTGCCTTTCACATCTTCCGTTTGTAGAGCTGGAAGCCCACTTTGAAAGTCTCTATTACCACCATGATGTCTCTAGGCACTGTCAGACTACTGGGCTATAATCTTCATGGCAGGCGACGCTCACATGATATTTTTTCATAGCAGCTGCCAAAGGTGTCCAGTAGAGCAGAGGGTGATTAGCAGAGGTTGCTAAGCCGGATTTCCATCCAGTGACATGTACAGGAGCACAAATGACTTTGCAAGGCTAAGGAACTTTGTAGTTCAAACAAGCCAATTCCCTACGTACTGAGAATAGTACTGTAAAGTCTGCAGATAGGATGCTTGTCTTACCAATTTCAAGTTAAGTGACTTGGTGTAAGTTTTCCATTGAGCTGAACATAGAAAAAAAGCTTCATACTTACTACACTGATTCCGTATGTACTGAGAATAGTACTGAGAATATGTACTGAGAATAGTACTATAGAGTGAAGAGAGTCACAATTATACAGGGAAACCCATCTGTCACTAACACATGAAAGCAGTACTGCTGTAAACAAAGTATACACTCTGCCAAAGTATACACTCTGATATATAAAACGATAGAAAACGAGCTCAGCCCCATGTGGGGATTCAGCCCGTGATGTCCTGACTACCTACCAACCCACTGCACTATGGCTAATGATAAATAAAAGGTCAAAAACAATATAGTTACATCACACAGTCATCACAGGGCAACGTCCTCCATCTCAAAAGCCCAATCTGCCTCGGACTCCGTGAGTTCTGGGCACGCTACAGCAGAAGTGCATTGTAAAGGTCTGTCTGGACCTCATCAGAAATAATGAAGAACCAATGAGACTAAAGGAAATGTTACATTACAGCACAGGAACCTTCAGCTGGGATCTGATCAATCGATGTGTCTTGAGAGATGGAGATTTTGGGGGGGGGGGGGGGACTTGCGAGGAGGCATCTGTCAGCTGGAGGACATCGGCGTCAGCGCCCCTCCCCGCCCATCGATTATCCGTCTCGCTTCATGCATCCAATCCGTCCATCCATCACTTTTTGTCGTCCGTTTCGCCGAGTAGCCAGTAGGTCCTCATCTTGCCCTTGCCCTTCATCTCTACGTCGCCGCGGAGCTCCAGCTGGAAGCAGTTGAACTCCTCCAGCACGGCGCACGTGGCCGCCGAGACGTGGATCTTCAAGGCTGTGGGTGAGCGGACGCGGGGGCGGAGTCAGCGCACTGCCCCGCTTGGCAGCCAGGCCTCACCTTACTCAGCGTCTACCTACACAGCTCGCATTACACATGGCCGATGCAGCTAATGTAGAATAATAACCTAAACAGATGTTCCAAATGCTTCCTGTTATTTGGGAAGGCAACATATGGCCCTTAAACAAGGAAAACAGATGCAAGTTCTACAGAGTGCAGCCATGTCCATGCAGGAAGGGGAGTGAGACAGGAAGGAGGATGGGTATCCAAGAGCGCCCTACCTTCCCCGTTGGACTCCATACGGGAGGAGGTGTTAACCGTGTCTCCAAACAGGCAGTAACGTGGCATCTTCAGCCCCACCACGCCAGCGCACACGGGGCCTGGGAACACACAGACACAAACACGCGTACCGTCGGCGTCCAGTGAAAAAACACACAAATCTCCAAAATTCCATTATCATCCATTATAAAAAATATGCATTTTTAAACGGCCGTGGATTGATGTCAGCAAAGCAAATGTGTCAGTGTCAACAAGACACAAAATAATCTGCCTTCATAGTCACACTTAAAAATGGTGTTAACTACCTATAGCCTATATATGTTTTTAAAGGGCCAGTGTGCCCCAAAACTGAAAAAAAGATGTTTGCAGAATTCTGCATAAATGACGAGCACGAGCACCCCGGCAATATCTTCTTTGCAAAGATAAGACTGATACGTGGAGTTTGGTAGAAGAAAACTGTTCCTACATTTATCTGCTCACTACGAAGTCTGTGGATTATCTTGAATAACGGGGTCATAATCTCTGGTAAGAGACATTGCGGTTGAATTTTTCAAGCATATTTTCTGGTGCTTTAAACACCACAGAAAGAATGCCATTCACTCCCATTATATTCGATAGAAGCCCGACATTTCTACAGCAGTTATCGCCAAAGGTAGGCATCTCCCAACAGAACAACCTAGATGGATGGATAGCACCGAAGCCCCTCTAAAACAACTTTTTTTCAGTTTGAGAGTGAACTGCCCCTTTAAGATTAGCGATATAAAGTAATCCATACAAATGACCACCATAAATACAAATGGAAATTAGTACAACATAAATACTAGTTAAAAAAATTACTTCATAAAACATCTTATAATTTGTCAATCACATGCCAAAGACTATCAGTAGATAGAGGAGAATATATGTATTCTATTTATAGTAAATGCAATTGTCACACACATCAGAAAGTGGACATTTCCATCGGACAGTGATGATATGGACACGGGTTATTGTGGGAGTGAACACATTTTGGCCGGTGCCAGTGATTCACTCAGCCAGGACACACCTGTGTGGATCCCGCTCCTCAGCCTGAGCTGCTGCTCCGGTCGGTGGCGGATCTTGAAGGTGCGTACGGCCTCCAGCAGCGCCAGGGACATGCGGGCAATCTCCCGGGCGTGAAGCTTCCCGTTCCTCACTGGCAGCCCTGACACCACCATGTAGGCGTCACCGATCGTCTCCACCTGGGGGCGCCAGAGGGGCACAGTGTCGAGTGCTTAAGAGAAACCACTTGCTTCATATGCATTTATAAAAAAAAAAACAAAACAAAGTAGACAGAATGAATTGTATTATCCTTCGAATTATATTGCACAAGTAGCAGCCAAAAAAAATCACCTTGTAAACATCAAAGTTGTCTATGATGGCATCAAAGCAGGTGTAGAGGTCATTGAGCAGTGTGACCACCTATGGGATAGAAGGAGCATGGATCAGGTGAAACGTTACACTAAATCCATCATACATTTTAGGAACATTAAAAGCCATGTAAGATGGCGCCAGTCACTGCTGCCACTCGTGGGGCATAATGTTGTCGTTTTCTTTTTGTCGGTCTCTCACCTGCATAGGGGTGCTCTCGGCAGAGATGGCAGTGAAGCCCACGATGTCACTGAAGTAGATGGTGACGGAGTCGAAAGCCTCAGCCTGCACCGTCTCTCCCCTCTTCAGCTGCTCCGCCACAGAGCTGTGAGGGGAACAAACAGGTGTCCAAGTCCACTTTCTCAAGTAGAAGGGGCCACCAGCCTGCTGCTCGGTTGTCTTAGTGAATCAGGGACCCGGTGCATCTCTGGCCCTCAGGGTGCTGGCTGCAGATCACAGCCCTGGGGACGTCCCGAGCCACTCACTGGGGAAGGATCTGGTAGAGCAGGGCCTCCGCCTTGCGCTTCTCCTCCAGGTAGGCCTGGGTGCGATCCTCCACCAGCTCCTCCAGATTGTTGGCGTACTGCTCCATGCGGGACAGCAGATTGTCCAAGATGTTGGTGCTGTTTCCTCTGGGGCAGTGAGGTAATACACTCAGAGGAGGACAGAGGGGAGAGTACCATCTAGCAAGAGCAGGTACACATAGCCACACAGCAGTAAGATCATGGCCTTGAACCTCCTTCCCCTGGGACATCTGTTTGCTCCCAAGGCAGACACATAGTCATCTAATAAAATAACGAGTTTGGATCCCCTCTCGAAACTTGCCTAACGCCCCTCGAAATCCATTTCTGCTTTCAGGTCTGAGCATGACACAATTAGATTAATGTACACTTTTATTACAAATGACATATTCGTTGCAACACATTTATACCAAGCGCACGTTAGATTATATTCTACATAGATTCTTAATTAGGTTACATTTAGGAACGCTATTGGGTCACGGACTCGATCTCTAGATATTTTACGGCCCTTAAGATGGGAAGTAGGTTGAACGAATGGAGAAGACAAATATGGCTCAAGGAACAGAAGTGATGGTTTCGGGGGAACGGACCTGTTATGTTTGCAGAGGAAGAGCTTAATGTGGTTGAACTCGGGCCTCTCTGTGGGCTCCTCGGCCCAGCAGCGCTGCATCAGCTGACCCAGCTCCTCGCTGTGGCTCTGGAGACAGATCGTGGGCCGCAAGTAGGGCCACTCGCCCAAGGCGACGCGGTCGATGATCTCTGCGGGGTCGGGAGAGAGGCCGGGGACACGGAGGTCAAAATACATCACACTGCCCTGCGACTCTCCATCTACCATTACACTGCATACATTCAGTCCTCACGCCTCCGACTGCAGCGACGTCGTCGCTTATACAATTTGTATTGCGAGCTGGAGGGAGGGAGGGCAACGGCACACAGGTGAACTCCTGCGTTACCATGACGATTAATCGCCAGGGCCCACGTTAACAGATGCCGCGCGGAATGAAACCCAGCTGACAGAGGCTCGACTAAATACCTTGTTAAGGATAAATAGAGTCAGCTGGGCAGATTCTGGGCGTAATATAATGCGGCCTCATTTACATTTACGCTTAGCAGAAATAAAACTCTCACGCAAGTGTCCGAGAAGGGACGGGGCCCAAGGCCATAGCGTGGCGCAACACCCCTCTGCCCTCCCACGACCTAACACAGCTGAACGCCAAACCTAAAGCCTGGCCAGAGTGCCAAGGCACTGCAACAGGATGTGGCTTCTTGAAGTTGGTATTCAATGACAAATATACATAAGAGGAAGAGGTGAAGCAGCTTTTCAGGGGGGACACAGATGTGTAAATATTAAACACAGACAAATGCCGAAAGGAAGCCTGTAAATCTGTCTCTAGAGGAGTGGAGTACATTACTAATGGAACTTCACATTAATGAAGCCATCTCAGCTATAATGGAAAAATTTGATTTAATAACATAAATTTATGTTTTTCAGTTTTTATTTGTATTTATGATTTTTTTGTATGCTTTCACAGTTATATATAGTGACTAACTGTATATATAACTGTGCCTCATGGTAATTATGATTACTAAGCTACTATTACTACCCATAGTATTACCATGGTTTACTTATAGCACTTCATGGTAACTATGGTACTACTATGGTTTACTTATAGCACTGCAACCATGATAAAACCATAGTCATAAACTCATGGTTACCCAAAGAAACCATAGTAAAACCATGGTTCATTTTCATAAGGGGAGCTCAGTACTCAAACCATAATTGAACTTGTGTCCTATAAATTCGGAAGTAAATCAGTGCTGACTCAACAGCTAGACTTACACCTTCACTTAAAAAAAAATATACATATGTCCATAAAATTTATGACAGAATATCATTATCGCCGTTGCACATGTACAATGAAATTGATGACCGGAGCAGGCACCACGCCGCCTTTCCTGAAGTCGACGAGTTCCTCGCTTTCGACGGTGCTCAGATCTAAGCTGTTTTCCCAGCGTTGCGATTCCTCCCCGTAAGCCGACTCATCATTGTCAGTAACCGGCCCCAACACTGCGGTGTCCTACGTCCTTAGCGATTATAAGGCCCACTGGTATAAGTCATTCTTCCAGCTCCCCTATATTTCTGCACTTCTTCAGCACATCCACTCATCTCTCTGCCTCTTTCTTCTCCGGCTCCATCAGACGAAACCTCACCACCAGCAGGCTGTCACCTAAATTCAATCTGCCGGGGTCTTCGGTGCTGGACCACAGGACATTAACATTTATCTAATCCCATTGTGGCTGCACCGAGCTGCCTTTCAGGGAAATGAAATTTCCACCAGCCTCAGATATTATCATCATAATCAGAAACCTCAAAATTAGGACCAAACCAAATATAAGCAAAAAATAGATTGAAAGGACCCCCCCTCCTTCCCAGGCCTCTTTTGGCTTTGGTGTCAGCCTCTGTGGCCTGCCATAGATCAAAGCCCCAATCTTTTCCTTCTGTGAGTTATGTCCATGTGTCATTGTGTATACGTGGGTGTGGGGGGGGGGGAGGTTGATCAGTGAGCTTTCATGAGGACTTGATGGCGTTAAGGGCTTTGGATAAAGAACAGGATACAACATTGTGAATAGCAGCTAATGTCATTATTGGCCAGGAATAGCCGGCCAGCCTGAAGGACAGACGGGTCCCCCTCTCCGGCCGCGTCTCTGCCTGCCTGCAGGGCCACGCTGTTAACTCACTTTCCAGAACAAATGAAAGCAGTTCAGCTGCGTCTGGTTTGCGGATTCGCGCTCTTCTGTTACTTTGGGCTCTTGCGCAGCGTGTCACGGACGCCAGGAGAGGACGGTCCGGGCTTCACGTGTGATCACGCAGTGCACGTGTCTTAAACTCGCTAGAGGTTAAACAACTGACAGGTATTAAAGGAACAGATACAGGCAGTCATTCTTTTAAAGCACCACTGCAGCTGTTTCGCTGGTCACGCCACCCGGTCCTTACGGATGCGTGCGAAGACTGAAGTCGATTTTTTCCTGCAAAGCGCCTTGCTAGAGCAAAGACTGCGGATACTATTTCCGGCAAAGCATCCTCTCTGCCACTTTTGGCCCACATCCACAGCTCGCAATATGTACACAATATCGTACAAAATATGTAGTTTGTAACGAAATCTTTTTCTGGCCTAATTAATAAGATCCGTCGATGAGAAATTTGGAAAAAGACACGCAATGTATTACATTCAGTGCAGTAACTTCTGGTGCTTGGATGAGGATCTCAGGTGGAGGTGGATGGGAAGCTCCTCCAGCAGACACGCCGCAGAGCTCTAAAAAGCGAATGAGACCAGCCAAAGAGGCGAATGACAGATAGCTGCCTGTTCCTCGCCGGCCCACTCAGAGCCCCCGCCTTTGCGTTGCTGAAAGCCGTCCTCTTAAATAAAGTTGTGCTGTGCCCAGATGCTACCCGATTCCGCGCGCGAAATCCTCAGATCGCATGAAAGGTCAGGGACGGTGGCAGCGTCACGCAATAACGCGGCCAGGCGGATCGCGGCGGACGGGGGGGGAGGGCCCACGCTCCCAGCAGCTGTCCCTCTAATGAAAGACCTGGAGTTCCTTACCACGGCCACGGGGGTGCCCCGCTGATCCCCGGCGGGGTGGAGAAGGTAAATGCCTGGGAATCACGGTACACTTTTAATTGCAATACCTTCAGCAAACAGTGATGCCGCTCCCCGGAAGGGCTAAGAAGGACATGACAACCGAATGACGTCTGTATCTCTCAACAGAAGGAGAACCCAACCATGGAGATCTTCTGGGTTCTTCAGACTGTTACACAATCCTGATATATAAGGAAGCATATGTATTATATGGACAAAAGTATAGGACACACCTCTTAATAACTGGATTCAGGTGTTTCATTCAGGCCAATTACCACAGGTGTAAAAAATCAACCACCTAGCCGTGCAGTCAGATTTACTAACATTTGTGATGGAATGGGTCGTTCTGAAGAGCTCAGTGAATTCAAGCATGGTGCTGTCATAGGATGCCACCTTTGTGTGTCACTGTGTTACTGCACAGTGGAAACATTTAAGAACAACAGAGACCCAGCCATGAAGGGGCAGACCACATAGTGACAGCAGGGTCACCAAGTGCTGAGGCACATACTGCATAAAAGTTGCAAAAGACTCTGTCTACTCAATAACTGCAGAGTTCCGAACTTCCTGACATTAACCCCGGCACCAGGAGCTTCATGGAGTGGGCTTCCATGGCTAAGCAGCTGTATGCAAGCCTCACATCACCAACCACAATGGCAATCGATTGGTGTAAAGCACACTGCCACTGGACTCTGTAGCAGTGGAAACATGTCCTATGGAGTGATGAATCGCACGCGTCTGTTTGGCCGTCTGATGGATGAGTCTGGGTCTGTAGAATGCCAGGAGAACGTTACCTCCCAGACTGCATTGTGCCAACTGTAAAGTTTGGTGGAGGAGGGATAATGGCATGGGGTTGTTCTTTAGGGGTTGGGCTAGCCCCCTTAGTTCCAGTGAAGGGAACTCTTAATGTTTCAGCATACAATGACATTTTGGACTGTTCTATGCTTCCAAATTTGTGGGAATGGTTTGAGGAAAGCCCATTTCCAGCATAACTGTGCCCCAGTTCACAAATCAAGGTCCACAAAGACAGGGTTGGGTAAGTTTGTAAGTGTGGAACAACTTGACTGGCCAGCATAGTGCCCTGACCTCATCCCCATCAAGCACCTATGGGACAAACTAGAATGGAGATTGTGAGTGAGGCCTTCACGTCCAACATCAGTGCCTGACCTCACAAATGCTCTCCTGGATGAATGGGCAAAAGACTCCGTACTCCATAAATTTGTGGAAAGCCTTCCCAGGAGAGTGGCAGCTGTTATAGCTGCGAGGAGGGCCATTCCATATATGGATGCCTATGGATTTCGAATGGGACGTCAAATTCCTGTAGATGTAACAGCCAAGTTTCCCAATACTATCCATATAGTGTACAAAGTTGTTGTCTGATAAAAACCACGTTTCTCCACGTATTTACAACTGAGACTTTTTACTATAGATGGAATTCGCCCCTTCTCTTCTGTCTACTGGCAGCGGTTGACACCTAACTAACCAATGAAAAAATGTTTTATGAAATCATCTATCTGTCTCATTAGAAGAGCAAAATGTTATGGTAAACGTACAGTATGACATGGCATTGATTATGTCGGAACATTCAGGCTGTCTGTCGATAATCTACGGAGTTCTTGGAATATAAGGAACAGGGAGACGAGGCTCAAACGAACCACATAATAAAGGCACATGATAAGAAAATCACATAAGCCCAAACTCGCTGACAACCATTAAGCGACAAAAAGGTCGGTGCAAAGACAGGTTTCTGTTTGTGGTGTTAAGGGTGTCTCCTTCTTTTAGATCCATTTTGTAAAATAGTTACTTTTTTCATGCTCCGGAATTAACAGATTTTTGGAGATATGTTATTCATTGTAATAGGGAGTAATAAAAACACCTGCTGATTAATGTAAGATGTAGATGCCGCCCTCGGTGTCAATATGATCCTCATAGCATAGAATTAAAGTCATATGTTGAGATTCCTCCATTCTGTATAATAACCTGGGGGGCCCGGGACAGCGAGTCACTCTCTATATAGAGGAAATACCATATAATGGGCAGAGAATATGGGTGAGCGGGGGGGGGGGGAATTAGGCTGAGGCGGCCATGGGGCGATCATAGACAAGAATAACACACTCGAGTTAGGAAACCTGCATGTTTAGAAGATGCCTATCCTATTCCCAAGGACACGCCGGGGGGGCTAGCCGCAAGGACGTGTACTTCGTCTCCCTTGGGAAAGTACGATGTTGCCCAATATGTTTTAAATAACTTCCTTTTGTAGCAAATATGTTTTCACTGAAAACACTTGTCTTCCATGACACTTATCTCTGAGGGTGTTCCAAGGATGCTAGCTCCAAGGGCACGTGCCTTGTTTTTCTGGGGGAAGAGGAAGTGCTGTCCAAAAAGAGATGGGTTGGGGTAGGACAACCCAGTTCTTGGGAATGACCAAAGCGTTGTCATAAATGATTGTAGAATCGTACAGTATAACGATGTAAACCGAAAGGTGAGATTGGGCAATTGACTTCTCACGCGGGGAAGGAGTGGGGGGCCTGGCCGGCTCACGCCCCGTCCACATGCGAGACCAAAGCATGATCAGGCTATAGGGGAACGGGAAAGTCTGACAGGAGCTCAGCCGCGGGACAGAGCGCGCGTCGCCCAGCATTCTCGGGACAAGCGCTGGTCTCCTGCCAGGACCGAAAGGGGCTCCCCGGTCGCCTGCTGAAGGTGGGTGATGATGGCACTGCGTGAGAGTCTGTAAACCTGTTTATTCTGCAGCATCTAATGATATTAAGGGATTACCTTTTATCATTTATCATCTAATGGAATATTTAGCGGGTTTGTTTATGCGTATACCCATTTGTTGCAACTGAGGTTTCTATGCGTGTTTATGCCTATTTGCAGCAATTGAGGCTTTTATAGCTATTTGTTGCAATTGTTGCCATAGGGGATTTTATACATGTGTAAGCTCATTTGCTGCAATAGAGGTTACTACAATAAGGATTTTTTTAAGCATTCATTTCTTGCGAAAGAAGTTTTGATTGGGACCGAGCGTGCCTGCCTGG
>JAODKL010000135.1:13485404-13495894 GCA_026780765.1 Petrocephalus schoutedeni
CTCATCGTTGTGGTCCAGGGATTTCCTGAGCTTTATGATTTATCCAGCCCCCATTATTTTGACGCCAATAGGAGAAACAATGCATGGAGACGCATAGGCTTGGAGCTTGGAATAACTGGTAAGCAAAATACTGTTTTTACACTAATGTTTACTAGCTGTCGTGCTAGCCCTTAGCTAGTTAACCTTTCCTTGCTAAGATCAAACTTTTCATTGTCGCGCAATGCACTTGTTTCTCGTTAATAGTATTTTAAAAATCGAGGTGAATACCACTCTGGCAGTCACTGACAATTGTTTGCAAACATGTAAGGTTATATGTAACTGTTATTTTATTCAGAGGATGAGGGCAGAAAGAAATGGAAATATTTGAGAGATAAATATATTAAGGAGAGGAAAGCAGAAAGGGAGAAGAAAAGTGGCTCTGAGGGAGGAAGTCAGAGAAAATGGAAATACATGAATGCTTTGAGCTTTCTGGAGCAATTTGTGAAGGAGAGGCCTACATCATCCAACATCTCACCTGCCTCGGATCAGCTAGATGAGGTAGCTTAAATTCAAAGCTGTCTACATAGGTTTCGATTCTATATAGAAAGTATTTCTGTAGAGCTGTCTGTATGTGGATAACTAAAATATGCAGTGTTTACTGTGCAGTAAGAGTAAACGCTAATACATTATGACAGTCAATCTTAAGTCATGATTTATATTTATGCTACAATAAACTTTCTTTTATTCTCCTAGGGCAGTCAAAGTGAGGGCCTTATTACCCTGACCCTACTTCCTGTAGAGCCAGAGCCCCTGGCATCGACCAGCAGCAGCAGCCAGGCAAACATCCATTCCTGTGCTACACCTGTCACCCCAGTTACTAGATGTCCTTCAGTGGGAAAGAGGAAAAGAAGTACAGAACTAGACCTCTCTGAATTTCAGAAGACCATTTTAAATAACCTCAGTAAACCTCAAGACTATGATGAACTCTATTTCATGAGCCTCGTTGGAACTTTTAAAAGACTTCCTCTGCAAAAAAAAGCTGAAGTGCGAATGAAAATCGAGCGAATTCTTTATGAAGCCGAGTTTGAGTAAGGTGAGGAGGTTAGTGGAGACAGAGGTGACTGTGTCACTGTTAGTTTTACATCTTTGTTGCTTTTATTTTTTATTTTTAAAAAGTGTATGTTGATTAAAGCATGTAAATGTGAACGAATGAACTGATCAATAAATCATATTTTGAAAATATGGCAATGAGGCAAGTTGTATTGAAATGTTATTAGTTTATTAGTATTATAGTAGTATATTACATATTAGTTTATTATTTGGTTATATTAAGGAAGATGTGTTAGATTTATATGAAAAATATTATAAATAAATATAAATTATGTAATAAAAATATGTGTGCATTTATATACATAAACATACACAGTACAAACATAGTATGCAAACATGAACTAATTGTTTTGGAATTTGGTTATTCATATAATACAACATCAAATAATATTCTCCTGCCATGGCACTGGACCCTCGGTAGATGAGAAGTACTGTGTGAACTTCTCTCTGATGGTGATTGCTTCTCGAGAAGAATTGTTGCTGCTCATCCTGAGGAGATCTCCCATTGCTCTTGTGCTGGAGTCAGGTTCTGATGATGATGGTACTTGTGGAGGTTCCTCTGCCTGATCTACCCTTAAAAGGTTGTGGAGGATGCAGGTAGCCTTAACGACTTTCTCTGCCATTTCAGGGCTCACTCCTAGCACTCTTCTGTACAGCCGCCATTGTGTTGCAAGTATGCCAAACGAGCACTCCACCATTCGCCTGGCACGGGAAAGCCTGTAGTTATACAGTCTTTGCTCTCTCCCAATCTTCTGGCCAGGATGTGGACGCATCATGTGGCGCTTGAGGGGAAAGGCTTCATCCGCAACGAACACATACGGCATGGGCCCCAGATGTTCTGCACCAGGGAGAGGTTTGTCCTCTGGTATGCCAAGGCTGCCCTGACAGAGTGCTCTTCCAAATGCTGAAGCAGCCAACGTACCACCATCACTACTTCGGCCATAAGCCCCAACATCCACCACCTGAAAGCGATACCTTGCATCAACGACAGCAAGAAGAACAATTGAGAAGGAGCCTTTGTAATTGAAGTAAAGGGAACCACTGGAGGCAGGGGCCTGGATCACTATGTGCTTGCCATCTACTGCTCCAACACAATTAGGGAAATTCCACAGCTGCTGGAAATCAGCTGCAATCTCTTGCCAGCGTTCCCTGTCTGGTGGTGGCATATATTCTTCCACCAGGTTGTCCCATATGGCTTCAGACACATCTTTTATGATGCCTGCAACTGTGGAGTGACCCACGCGATAACTGAAGGTGATGGTCCTAAAAGAATCCCCAGTTGCAAGATACCTGTAACAAATGTACATTTATATATTTAATGTGTGAATAATAGTCAATAAGAACATAATTAACTTAATTATAATAGATTATATATGTGAACTATATATATATATATATAATGTACACACACACTAAGTAGCTGTACTAGTCACAAATATTTTAATGCCTAATTTTAGTGACTAATTCCTTGTTAAATCCATCAATGTTTTTATAGAATTGATTCATATAGAATTCGTTATTGTTTATACACATTTTATATAGAATTATTTCAGTTACTTATAATTTTTTAATTTTGTGTTTTGGTCATTTCGGTTATGACGGTAATTACCTCAGACAAATGCAGAGCCGTTGTGCAGGAGAGATGGTTTGACGGCAGAAGCTCTGTTTGCAGATGCTTGGGCCAACTTTTCCTAACACATAATCGAACTGGTCCTTGTCTAGTCTGAAATAGGCTTTGAACCTCCCGTTGTCCAGGCGGAGCTCTTGGATCAGCTGGTGAAATTCCCCGTGATTTTCACGCTTTTGGAGAATGGGGTGCACCCAGACACTCCGGCGTTTTTTTCTTTTCTGCGCAAATAGATCTTCTAGCAGAGTCACAGCAAGGGTTTTTCGTGTTTGGAAATCCATCGCTGAGAATTATTGAGAGCGCAGCTGACAGACACTTCCGGAACGCCAGAGCGCAGCTGACAGACACTTCCGGAGCGCCAGCGCCCGAGCGCTTTTTTGGGAAAAAAAGGAGAGAGCGACGCGCCTCGCGTTTTCCACGCGTTTTTAGGCGCGATATGTGAATGGCCCCTAATGCAGCACAAGGCATCTTTGAAATTTATACTGGCCATTCATGAAAGTATTTATAGTGCATTATAGAGCAATAGATACTTTATGAATGTGTTACGATGAATTATAAGAACAGTTATTAGGCTTTATGAATACTGGCTTTATAGAAAGTGTTACCAAATTATTATTATTATGTTATTTCATCTTCCAATATAGTGACACATAGTTTTGTGTAGAGGTGACCAGAAGGTTAAAGGGTTCATTCACTACTGAACAAAATATCGGACCGTGATTCAAAACAAAAACATTTAGCATTGAAAAACAGAAAAGCATGACTAATTATAGTAGGAAAATTAGGAAATTATATGAGCATTTACATTATTTACATGCATTATGACTAATCTAAGCCAGGCAGGGAACCTCCAACATCCTGTGCAGCCAGCTGTCAAAAAAATTATTTCCAAATATCTGTAAACCTCATAAACATCCTTTGGATAAAAGCACATAAACACACGCTCAGCAAAACCTTCACACAAAAGCTCACTGTGTTCGGCATCTCATGTAATTCCGGCCAGTGTCGATGACAAAGGAAGCCCTTTTTAAAAAGCTATTCTGCAGTTCTTTTATTTACAATTTGAGTCCGTGCAACTGTGCAACATCTGCATTGGTCTGACTGGGTCTTGTGATCTGATTAGGTTATATCTACACCTAATTTTGTGAACCCCTTGGAATTATGTGGATTACTGCATGGACAACAGTGCAAATGTGCCCTTCATCCAGTCATAATAATAAATAAAGGCAGTCTGATTTAATAAATGACACACTGTATTTTATGCTGACAATTAAACAATCAAGGTCACTAATGGAATATTAAGTGACCCTCTAAGGTAATGACCTCGTTAATAAAGGCTAATTAGTGTCAGGTGTTCCAGTCAAACAAGGTCTAGGTCCAGCTGTACCGCTGCATTTAAGAAGAAAAAAAAAACCAACTATTTTGGTTACCTGCTTTCCAAGCAGAATTTTGTTGACGCAAAGTATGTGAAATACAGGCAATCAAAAGGAAGTTCAGAGCAGAAATGCTGAAGCCCATAAGACTGGAATGGGTTAGAAAAGGTCTTTGCGACACTTAAGCTTCCGCCAGCCGAGAGTCAGGAAGATTACAGATATCTGGAGAAATTCCACACCGTGGCAGCTCTCCCTAGGAGTGGGTGTCTGACAAAGATCAATACACCTGCGCACATAAATGAAATCTTCAAGCGAGTGACGAAGACGCCAAAACCGAGGATCTAGAAGCACTCGATGACTTCCGTGTCCATGAATCTCTCTTAAGAAAAACACTGAAAGGGAGCGTTCATGGGAATTTACCACAGAGGAAACTCGAAAAAGGCACTGCTGCCCGTCTCGTTTGCTGAAGACCACCGCGATGTTCAACTGCGCCACTGCAACAAATGCTCTGTCCGTAGGTGAGCGAAAAGCAGAACTTTTTGGTAAATGTACATGGTACGGAGAAGGGAAAACGCTGACATCACACCCTCATCCCAGCTGCGATGCAGGATGGAGGGAGAGTAATGGTGTGTGGGGCTGGTGGGGACTGGGTGGCTTGCAATCATCTAAGCGTTGGATGAATTTCACTCCGGCCCCAGCCTTGTCAGACTCCCCCCGAGACCTGGAGCTCCTCACTGCTGAAAACGTGATGCCGCAGAGTGACTGCTTTTGGTCAGCGTGATTTGTGAGCGACCACCCTTTCAGAAGTGTGCTCTTTTTACGTCTGCAGTCAGCTCTGCTAAAAACCAGACCTGATAGGTGGGGCCCATGCGATGGGGCAGGTAGGGAGGAAGACTCAACTTCAGTGGAGAAAAGCCTTAGTCCTTTTAAGGAAGCTCCATAAAAGCTGACCTCCTTCCAGCCACTGCGTCATAAAGGAGTCGGGGGCCCGTCGAGTCCCCTTGCATGCAAAGTGGGTGTGGCGGCAGCCTGCCTCATTACTGATCAAACAACACTCAGGTCAAGCTCTCCCAGAAGCAGGGCATGTGGATGGAACAGGGTTTGCCGGCTTTAATTGGGAACCGTCAATGTTCGAGGTGGACCTGTACCCGCATCTTATTTCCACTGATGCCTTTCCAGAATCCGATCGTTCTTTCAAACATCCGCACGTGGATTTCTGCGGCTTCGGGTCTGAGATCAAACATGAATTCTGCCCTCAAAAGTCATACGTTCACAAAGATCTCTGGGTGCCTGCTAAGTGCTGGTATTGTGTCGACAGCTGAAGACTGCATCAGGACACCACTGCGATGCACATGGCTTTATTTACATGGCACTTCAAATGCCGGAGAGTGACTGAATAAGAGCAAAGGGGGGGGATTAAAATGGCAAAAGAAAATCTCATTGATCTGCAGCCCAAGCGTTCTCACACCTAATCAGCTCGTTCCTTTTGCTTAAGTTTGGCTGCTTAAAGCAGAAAGCCAAACGAAAAAGGTAGCCAAGCCGAGTCGTCATAGAAACCAGAGGCAGTTTAGGATTTTACGTGATCCACTGCATGTCCTTTGCAAACGCGGACGAGAGACCCAGAATGCAGTGGGGTGACAGAGCGTGGAAACGTGGGCTGTAAGTCGGTCCCGAAAATAAGCAGCCATACGGCGTCATGTCCATGTGGCTTGGGGGTCTTCATTTTCTCGCACCCGGTACTTTAACAATGGGGGGGGGGGGGCAAAGAACGGAAAGGAGAGATAAGAAACATGCAAATGGGACACAGACTCAGCCTGCAGCTTCCTGACGTCACAGGTGATGTGGTCTGGTCTGTCATAATCCATAAATAAAAAATTATACATCCCCGTGGGTCCCTCTAGCCCCTTTTCCCGGGTCGTTAATCGAAAGGCATTTCAACGGGGTACACGTCTTAAACGACGACCCGCCGACCCCCCCCCCCCTTCCCCTCCACCAGCACCCCTCGCCCACGCTCAGGAGACATCCGCCCTGTCTGGCTGGCTGCATTTTACTCAGATTTCGAAAAACCTCAAACGTGCAAAAGGAAGAAACACAGCTCTCTGCCCCCTAAAAGGATCACTAACTCTAGTTATTTCCCCTCTATATGGAAAGGAAAAAAATCAGCTTGGTAGGGCTGCTGATCCGAATTATACATAATGACCCATACAGTCAAAACAGGAGGACAGGGACTGGACTGGCGAATGGAATAGGTGATATCATTTGTGGCCTATTACGTGTCTTGTTGGAATAATGCAGTAAAGTACCTGGAAAATGATACAAATGCATAAAAGAATCCCATTCTGGCTCATGCTTGGAAGGAGCAGCTAGGCTTTGGGAGCTAGACAACGAAATTTAGGCGACTAAATAAATATCCCTCACTCGAGAGCATAAGAGTTGTCGGGACTTTTTCCACCAGCGAGGATGCAGACGGCACCGAACTTAATTAACTAAAGGTCTGCGTGGGCTCTGTGGGTTTGACAGTCGGCACAGGCCAGCGTAGCCCTGTGGGCAAGGAGCGGCACCCGGCAAAGCAGGCTCGTTTCAGGGCGCAGAGCCTCTGGAAAAGGGCCATGTTCCTCCACCCCGTCACCGAGCCACGTTTCAGACGGGAGGCCCAAGCTTAGGATGCTTGCCGTTGGTACGCCGTCTTTCAGTTCTTAAACTGAGGTTCTAGTCTATTTGAAATCCTTAGGGTGAATATGACTCATTTGCATTTAACATATTTGGCAGATGCTTTTATCCTATACAAGTAAGGCAAATGGCACATTGCAAACATACATGCTGTCAAAGGAGTCGACAAACCAGGGCTGCCGGCAGACATTATGGGCCCCTTGAAAGCTGATCATATTGGGCACCCAACCAGACCGATCCAACTGTGTTCCAAATTTTTTAGGGCCCCCGTCACTTAGAGGGCCTTGGGATTGCCCCAGCATTCCCCTCTTTTACTAAGCATGAGTGCAGCTAGGCTGAGCTTCCAATGGATGCCCAGGTACAAGTGTAAGTGCAGTATTGGAGCAGGAGATACCGCACAACTTCTCACAAAGCAGGAACCTAATAAGGACCAGTAGTGCAACGTTCAGGAAATTAACAGAGGCACCAGGCTAGCGGAGGAATTCTTGGAACAGATGGGTCTTGAAGTCTTGAAGGTGGAGAGAGATTCTGATGACTGGATGTGGTTTGGCAGCTCATTCCACCAACAGGGAACCACACAAGACACGGAAGATTCGAAAGCTGTGTACCTGGGGTCCAGTTGGCCTGGAGTTACCAGTAAGACAGCAAATCACCCAGCCCCCCCCCCACTCGAGTCCATAACCCAAACCCACTCACCAACGAGTCCTCCACGGTGAAGTTGAACATGTTCTTGGCATCCACCTTCAGGTTGCTCACAAACTCATTGTACTCAGGGTTGTGTGGCTCACTGTAGGTCAGGATCTTCACATTCTACACGGAGACAAATGGCGAGAGAGCAGTTATCGCCGCGGCACAGCAGCCGGGCCCGGGAGGGGGCCGGTATTTGGATGCAACCATGCAGAAACAAATTAAACGGGGAAGACTGTCGCCCAAGGTTTTTTTTTTTTCTTTTAAAGAAGGACAAGTCGACAAGCTGAGGGAATGAGCGCCTGGAGGTCTTGTGAGAGTCCTGCATAAACGCTGATTGCTCTCCTTTTCAATATAAACCTTTTACCTTTCCTGCAGAAAGAAGGCAGTTTGTGGGGATGCAATTTCCCCCAAAGCATCACTTCAACCCCCTTCGCTGACGCATTTATCAATTTCTGCTCCTCTCACATCTACGTTCTCTCTTGGCAGGCTCTGGTCTCACTGCCTCCTCCCCTCCCATGGCAGAAAAAGTGCAGGGGGAGACATTTTACCAGAAGGACCCTGCTTGACCTTCCTGCTCAGGCCCTCCTCCCGTGGGACGGGTGTCTGTTATTAGAGCCGGCCCTTAATTTTCCTTCATCTCTGAACCCAGCCACCCAAAACACATTCCTGGGAGCCCAGGACATCCTCCGACTTAGAAGGCGGAATGCCTTCAGGAATTCCACTCGAGCACGGAGACGTAGTTCCCATCGCCGGCCGCCTCCCCCTCCCGCCAGACCCGCGACTCTCTCTTGGGGCACCAACACTAGAAATTGCACAAGAATAGCTCTTAAGGTTGAGGGCGTGATTAAGTGTTCTTGTAGCTTTTGTCAACTTGCATAATTTATCGCTTCGTCCAGTTAAGGGGCACGAGAAGGAGCAGAGTGTCTGTGAAGCTGCGAGACAAAAATATTGACTAATGCGCTGAGAGACTAAATATTTTTTTCAATCTTCTCTACAAATTGCAATATCTTCACAAGTGGTTTAGTGTCAGCCTTTCATATCAAGATGTTTGAATATGTTTGCACAAGTCCAGAGAAATAACTCATTCAGGCAGTTCTGCAACTACATGTGTCTTCCAGATGCAAACTGGCTCATAGACCAACGGAAAATGAGGGTATGATGACTCACGTTGGTTTATCTGCAAATTCATCCCCAACCTGTGCTGCAAAATGAGCATAGTTAGCCCACATAGGTTTTGTAAGTGGACGTTTTTAGAGGCGTAACAAAAAACTGATCCAAATTGGAAATCTGGTCCAAGTGTCCATGATACGGCTGCATCGATTCAAAACCCCAAATGTGCCTCGAATTTAGAACGAAATACGGCAAAATCCAATGAAGCTCTCGAATCAATATACCTGGCGCATCAATATTAGTGCATATTCGTGTCATTTTTTTTCATGTTCAGACCTTATGATTAACTTCAGGTGGCTCGAGTCTCAGATGGTATTTGCAGTGCAAAATGAATAAAGTGAGTGGTTTTGGGGGGGAAAAATTGAATATGTTTCTGCTGCAAATTACGACAATATATGAAACTAATTTAAACAGCATGCAACAGGCCTCAATGTAGCCGTGTCGAATTGTTATATGTAACTTTCTTTTTTGCATCATATACAGATGTGTGCTGTATCGCCGGAGAGATACACACCCATACTTATTTTCCCAAGAGCTACTCCATTGCCATATCTGCATGTTAGTAATGTTCAATGTAAACAAAAGTTGAGCCTTATGGATCTTGTAAAATGTTTTGAACACAAGGGTTAGTAGTTAACTGAGGTCTGCTCCAGCCATATTTTTCCCATAAGTCCTGTTATTCATCATTAGCCGATTTTACAAAACGTAACGTTTTATGGGAACCTCCATCACATTTCTGCAGAAATCCCCATACTGGTGCATAAAAGGAGGGGGATTTTCCTTATTTCAGCGGTATGTTAGGTATAACAAGGAGTGGGGGGGTCATTTGCCTTTCCTGCTTTTTGTCGCTGAGACTTTTATGCAGTTCAGTGGATGGGAGATGAGGTAAGCCTGCTGTTTCGGGATGAGCAGTGGACACTCCGTTCCAGGGAGCGTTTGGAGTGAATAATCAATCTCGCCTTCCTGCTGGAAAAAGCTAAGCAAATCGGAACCGTCCGCCTGTCCGCGGCCCCCACTGCCGTCGAGCCGCGCTCGGTAACTAAGCAACCACTTCACCCATGAAGAAAATTGAACATTTTTTTTTTAAAGAGATGTTTATTGCAGCTGAAGAGGGATCTTTGGAGTATTACTTACAAGTCTGACGGCCAGCATTGGCACTGCGATGCCAGCCGCCGTCTGGCCTGAGATTCCGGTTATATCGGACAGGATTTCAGCACCCCTGCAACTCAGATTACACGCCTCACATGTGGGCTAATGTCTGTCGGCCACAGGTAACTGGAACGGCTTAGAAGACATGGCTGCTTTTTGCGAAGCCTCTGCTGACCCCCTGAACGCTTCACCTCCATCTGAAGAACCGCACTGCATTCTGGGACACGTGGATTTCTTAATTAATTCTGATAAACTAATTACCTGAATGATGAGTTGACCTCAATATTGTGGCTTTATGGTAATTGAAGTTGGGGAGGGAGGGTCTAATGGTGTGTTGGCATAATTTTCAGGGTAGAGGACCACGAACCCCTGCCCCGCCCCCTCACCTGGAAGGCGGCCTTAGCGATGGGGTCATCCTCGTCCCCGTTGGCCCAGGGTTTGGCCGGCCGAGAGCCCAAGCTGCGGCCGAACACGTCGATGTAGAAGAAGACGTACTCCTCCCGGGGCATGCCGGACTTGTAGAAGAGCACCATCAGCTGGCGGAAGGTCTCACGTGAGCAGCACACGTACACCACTGCAGGGAGGAGGACACAAGCGGGCCGTGAGCAGCACACCTACACCACTGCAGGGAGGAGGACACAAGCGGGCCGTGAGCAGCACACCTACACCACTGCAGGGAGGAGGACACAAGCGGGCCGTGAGCAGCACACCTACACCACTGC
>JAODKL010000135.1:13505243-13517824 GCA_026780765.1 Petrocephalus schoutedeni
AGAGAGACAGACAGGCAAATGGGCAGCCATACAGAGAGACAGGCAGACAGACAGACAGATGGATGGAAGGATGGATGATAGATACCTCAGATTAACATTTTCAAAAAGGCACAAAGCAGCAAATGACTTGGAAGCACCCTGAAGCTTCTGTATTTGGGCTATGTGTATATATAAGGAGCTCCGCCCACATAGCGATGTTCACTGATTCACTTAGTGATGCCTATTTCGCCATCATAAAGCCTAATGTTAATGGACTAAAACAGAACTCAGGTATCAGCAGAATCAGCTGTTTGCTTTTTATCTTTCTTTTTCTTGGACTGACAGCATTGGGGATGGAGAGGCAGAAGGCAAATCTAAGCCGCGACGCCGGCGTGCCGGTCGGGCACATCCCTACTGCTCCCCACGCGCGATGGACACTTGCTCACTTTCACCTCCCCTTTGCCCATCCCAGGGTCCGTATTAATTTTTAACCAATGCCATATGGGCCGGGTAAGTGGGAGGAGGAAGGGCAGGGGGGCTGGGGGCGGGCTTACGGGGGCTTTTAGTGCAGCGCAGCCTCCCTCGCGCTCAGCAGCCATGGTGACTGGGGGGTGGGAGGCATTATAAACGCCAAGATTGCTAAGGGGAAGACGGGCGGCTGCTGGCTGGGCTCGCTAACCCAAACCGCCCAGCCCATCACCTCCGGCGTCGTGTCACCATCCCCACGACATCCATCCTCGAGAAGTCTCTGCACGTACAATAACAAACGCGCTATTGCCAACTTCACCTATTCCTCCATTATATTTATATGGACTAGAATAGAATAGAATAGAATAGAATAGAATAGAATGGAATGGAATAGAATAGAATAGAAAAGTGATACTCTAACACATTTTTTGTAACATTTTGCGCATCTTAGCAACAGCTTCACTTTGATTCCACATGGCAGGGATGCTGCAAGTGGGGGTTACAATGGGGGAGGTATGATTATTCCAGAAATTTGTAACATAATTGTATTGGTCCGAGTTGTGGGTCCAAATCTTTCCACCCGAGAGGGTAAAAGCCTACGGCTCTATAGTAACTCAGCCAGGTTCGCAGCTTACGATCAATCTGGTTTCCTTCATCAACAAAAGCAACAGCACACTGCATTTCTCGTACAGTGACCGGCATCAATGTCCAAGTTAGTGTGGAAGCGGTATAATTCCAAATGTAAACAATGCAATCTGCTCATTCTTTCATTCAGGGAAACTAGAACCTATGGCTTAAGCACTGAACACCAGAGGTCTTGCCCTCTCATATCAGGTTACTCAGCTTAGATGCATTCCTCAAATAGATCGAATTCATGCCTCTGGACACAAAGGCAGCATCAGGGCCTCACCACGCATTAAGGACAATGTCAAGATGTCACGACTTGGTGAACTGAGCGTCAGCGGTTCGGTCCCAGGAATGAAGTCAGACAGATGGTTGTTATATTCTCTTTATCTGTGCCGTGAAGAAAAATTAAACAAATAGAATAACCCCTAGTGGTAGGAAAAAGAATCTCATGGCTATAGAGACCCCCTTCTCTATAGGACAACGCGACCTTCCCGCTGAGGCCAGGAGCCATGTTTTAGTCGCTAATTAAAGACATCTCCCAGACGACCCTAGTTAATGTATGCGAGTCTGCGTGGAGAGACTGTGTTCCTAAAGACACAAAGACACATATTTATACACTCCTCTGTACACAAGCACGAATCTGTTTTGATAGCTGTAGATGTTGGTGGTTATAGACAGCAGTCGCTGCCGTGCACAGCTAGTGTGTATGTAGGAATTGGTGTGTCTCTGCATCCAGTGTAAACCAACTGTCAGGAGCAGTGCTGTAATTACCGCGGCCTCTGAGCGAGTCGGAGGCACAGTGGGCATCAGAGTGCTGCCCCCCTGCAGCTGGTAGGACCCTGCGTGTGACAGGATGGCTTTGGTATGATAATTGGGAACAGGCAGCAGAGACACGCACCCAGGAGGTGGCACCAGCTTTCTGCTCATTTTGTGGAATGCTAGTAAAAAAAAAGGTCACAGAAAGGGTACAGAGAAGGTGCAGGAAGAGTGCAGAATGAGATATAAATATCCAGATATCCAAGGCTGTAAAATTAGGCTGGCGATCCAAGTGATTGAGCTGGGCTTCAGCCGTCATAGACGGGTAACGGCGTCCATCAAAGGCTGACACCTCGAAGTTAATAAACGCGAATGCAGGTGAGACCCGAGTTCTGCCCGGCAGGCCGAAATCAGCCCAGGCACACCCTTATCGAAAGAAACGCCCCGCTTTCTTCGGGGGGAAGGTGAATCGATTCGGTTCCAGGCACAGCAGTTGTTTCGCGCCCCACTAAGAATGGCATGTTAAAAAGGGAACATTAGCTAACATATGTCTCGTGATATAGATTGAGCAGACTAGACAGCCGGCATTGCTATTAG
Organism: Petrocephalus schoutedeni; assembly: GCA_026780765.1. Taxonomy (NCBI): domain Eukaryota; kingdom Metazoa; phylum Chordata; class Actinopteri; order Osteoglossiformes; family Mormyridae; genus Petrocephalus; species Petrocephalus schoutedeni. The sequence goes on from JAODKL010000135.1 coordinate 13,507,671, forward strand.
CCCCCGGTCCCCCGGGGGGGGGGGGGGGGGGCTGAGATCACTGCATGCGTGCTCACATCAGAGCCGGCGAAATGCGGATGGCTCTGCCCCCCTACATACTGCTCAGAAGGACAGTGTGAGAAAACATTGGAAATTCCCCATAACTGCTAAAAGGCAGTGATGGGGGGGGGGGGGCGGTACAAAGAACAACATTCACCCAATTATAAGAATTTTAATCACATCTATTGCATTGTCCAAAATGCAGGCTACAGTATAATATATAATATATACTGTATATATATATATAAAGTATATCATACTTACTGACATTATATCTATATAAGGCATATCAGTGAGAATTCACTCAATCAATGCTGGTACGGTCTGTTCTTTAATTCAGCGTTATTCCCAGGCAGAAATGTATAACTCAAACAACTGGGGGGGGGGGGGTAAATATATATATAAAGAGTGTTTTTTTCCATCTACCATTTCCTCTGATCCGTCTCCATGCCGGTTATGTCTGAAGTTCACTGAATCGTATCGGGCACACATTAAATAGCGAGGCAGAGGAAACGCGCTCCGTCGCCCCTCGCTGTGCCCCCGTGACGTCCGTAATTGTCCACCGACAAGCGTCTCTCTGGGAAGCCGGAGCGAGGCGCATTCTCCTCGCGGCTGCCGGCTCCCCTCCACCTCTCCGCAATTAAAGTCATTAGAGCCGAATTATGGCCGAACAAAAGTGTGCATCTCGGCAGACGCCGCTGGCGAGGCAGCAGGCATCCGCTTTCAGCCGGCTCCGCGGCGCGGGCCACAGCTGCATAATCAATAGGGCTTCATCCAGCGAAGCGGGGTAGCTGGCTGATCAGGGAGGGGAGGCGGGGGCAACCTGAGAGGCACCCGTCCCAAAGGCGACGCGGTAACGGGCGCAGAGGGGCGCCAGCAGCATCTATCCCCACAGACCTGTCCCGTCAGAATCACAGTCGATTATTTACCGGCAATACTTTGACAGAAAAGGAGTTTGCTCTGGGATATTGTGCGAAGCAATCAAGGAGAATAGAAAAAAAATTAATAAATAAGTTCCATCCATCTATATTCTGTACCTGTTTGTCCTATTCAGGGTGTGGAGCCTATCCCAGAGGTTAGGGGCACAAGGCAAGCAATAGCCCAGGACAGGCTGCCAACTGATTGCAGGGCACACACACACTTTTCCAACTGTCATCAACTTAGCCTGTTTTTGGGGGGAGAACCCAGAATCCAGAGTCACCCAAGTCCACGACATGGACACTGACACATGGGGCCAGAACGGAGACTCGAACCCTCATCCCAGAGGTGTGAGGCACCCCTGATAAATAACGTACATAAAATAAAAATAGAACAATGTGCCTAGTGCAGATAATGTGCATCGTGCAATGTGCAAAGGTTAGTTATATGGGCTGGGGGTGGGGGGGGGATAATGCGGTTTCACAAACAGTCAACATGGGTTGAGTATGGCTACTGAGGTCAAGTTACCGGTTAGAGAATTTACGAGTTACCCTCCGGACCTTTAAGGGCTTCTCGCATATGACAAAGGGCACCAAGTGAACACGCGGCACAAGGGCCCTTTACCGATAAACCATCTGCACCGCTAATTACACGGCCGTGCTCCTCCTCCACCATCTTAACCTCCATCTTGCACTTCCACGTTCCCTGCCCCCCCACTCCACGGACCAGAACAGACCGACTGGCAGTCAAGCACCCGGAAGGCCTTGCGGTAATTAGACAGCATTCGGCAAATGTTATTTGATGCAGAACAGGCCGTAAAACACGCTTGAATAGCGGAACTGATGAATTAGCCACAGAAACCCAGTACTGCTCTTGTGAATTTGACTAGTTGCACACATGGAGGTGCAGACGTAAACACAAGGGGTAAAAAGAGGAGTTAACTAGGTCGCAGGTTATGTCAAACTGCCTCGTAGGGTATATAATGTGTGATTTTACACTCGGCTGTCTCAAAGCCCAGCAGTGGCCAGATGCTGCAAGCATTCTGTCTCCTGACCATGGGATTCCGCCCGTTAGCGCCTCTGGCTGCCCATCAAGCAGCACTTCAGTGGCCCTTGGAATTTAGGATTACGTTTATTTGTTTGCTTGTTTGTTTTTACTTCCTGCCCCCCGCCATTGATGACACGATCGCTTATTTATGGGAGCAATAGGTGGGGGGGAGGAGATGGAGGGATGAAACATTTCCTCCTCACTGATGAGAGAAAAGGTCACAGAGAGCCGGCTGATGACAGGTGAAGGGGGCCCTCGTCAATCAGCGCTGGCCGCATAGGGTGTAAGCCCGAGATCCCGGCTCTGCCGGATAATAGAGAGCTAAGCCTTCTCTGACCTCCACCCCGAGCGTCACGCGGTCCCTCTTTCCAAGTGCTACCTCCCCTAGATCCCATCCGTCTGTATATTTTGTCATTCTTCTTTGCCCAGGATGTTGTGTTTGCAACAGCTGTCAGTCAGCTGGCTTCTCTGTTTATTCTTTGACTTTCTTTTCCATCTCTTGTCCCGCAAACCGTGTACAGGATAAGCAATTGTTAGACGGAAGGATGGATGCTTTTATCTCCCTCAAAAGACCTAACTGATGTTTAATATCAGAGAAATGGTTATTATTCTGGGAACACTTTACTTAAGGTGACAAAAATACTTAGTTGCAACTCAGTTACGACTGAAGTACAAGCCATGAACAAATATAGTCATGACTTAAGATGAAAGCTGTGTCATGATTCATTAATGATGAACAAACACGACATTAGTAGCTCACTGCTGTCATTCATTAATTGTCCCTTCAATAGTTCCATAGTAGTTCCTTCAGTGTTTCAATAAAATTTACAGAATTTACAGCTATAGTAACAAATACTGTGACTGCGCAGAATAAATGATGCGTCACAATTCATTGACAATGAAAAAACATGAAATCAGTGTATTACATGCCTTACTCATTATTTGTTCTTACAGTGGTCCCTTCAGTAGTCCACAAAGATTTACATAATTAGCAGACAAGTGCTACTATTTTTTAAACCCGGCGAAATCCCAGCCGAACTACTGAAAGCCCCTAACGGTTTTATGCAACATTATCGTACATTTTATTCAGCTTGCTTTGAGTCGCGAAGTCTGTGCAAAGGCCGGAAACTGAGAAGTATTTCTGTTAAGTGCTAAGCTCGTTGGATCGGCGGGGAGGGCTTTGCTCGAAGGCGTCCTCCCCGCATCATCTTTGATCTTAATCTGACAACTTCGATCCCATCAAAATCATTTCGAGTCGGTATCCCTGGTTCAACACGGATTTTAAACAGTAGATTATTAGCTACATCAAATGCGGCGCGATTAAAGCGCTGGTAGACAAAACCCGTTGATACGCTTTAAAAATCCGTGTTTAAAAAAAAAACATAAAGGCGACAATAACTAATCTGTAATTGCAATTTAATCTTGATTTACGACTTTACACTCTACACGGATGAGGCAGAGACGAGGCGGTCCCACGTCTTGCACGTTCACTAATTACCAGGGGGCAAAATCGCCATTAAAATCTGTACCAATTCTGGCAGCCAAGAGGGACCTAGGATGGAGGGTTCGGCCGGCGGTACCCTAACCCGACAGTCACCCTGCCCCACAGCATAATGCCAATCGGACACTTGGTAATAAGCGGCCCTGAGAAGACGCCGCGCCTCGCCGCTCATGGCTCAAACCTGCCAAACGATCCGCCAGCTTTCACATCCATATTCATGGTTTTTATTATTGAGAGTGACAAGCTAAACCGGATAACCGAACGACACAATCAATATGCAGATTTGGTAAGTTTTCATAGCATAGTCGTAAACATCAGAGCCGTAACTTGTTGCTATACTGAGATTTCATTGCTTCCCAAATGAAAAGTAAAAAAAGAAAATCTAAGTGCCATATCCTCTGAATAAAATAACCCTTGGGGAAAAGCGTGAATTCCAGTAACTTAGTCCATATTGCTATGTGCCGACATGCATTCCCGGACACTCTTATGCGTTGCGCGGCATTTCGGTTACTGTATCAGCTAACCTGACAATTATTCATCAAGAATTCTGCATAATATTATCATAAATACTATATGCTTGAATATTTAAGGCAAGTGTAAGGAGAAAAGCAGAATGTGAATTGGTAAACAGATTTTTTGAATGCTCCTTATCACCATGGAAACAGTCCTTTTCCATACCTCTTGGGTGCAGAGATCCCCCTGAATGTCAGACTATCATGACTCCTGGTGATTACGCAGATCGTGCAGCCAAGGAAGGAAGAGGGGAGAGTTCACACACAAAGAGATACGTAAAACATTTCCACTATTTCTTCCCCAATGTGCTTGCACAGCACTTTAGATTTTTGTGAATATTTTCAGGTAAGCAGACAGGCACTTCAGTTATTAACACTTTTGTTTTCGGTGTGTCAGAGTGTAGCCCAGTGGGTAGCACTGTTGCATCATACCTCCATGGTGGGGAGTTCAAATCCTATCTCTGATTTTACGTTTGAATGTTCTCCACACTTTCCAGGAGTTTCTTCCTAAAGCTGACTGATATACCAATGTACATCTGTAAACTTCTAACTACATGTGACGGATTTGGAACCTATCCAGAGTATAAGCATGTGGATGCACAGTAAAATTATGGGTTGGAACCCCCCACCCCCAGAAATTTGTTTGCCCCTGACCAGATGCATAACTAGGTGGTAAAATAAGTTTGAACCGCCCTCAAAATTTGCCACATCCCCCCAAAATTAATTTCTGGCTACAGGCCTGCCAGAGGGTACTCCCAGCCTGTGTCCAGGCTTAAGCTTCACACCCCCCCCCCCCCCACCTGATCATTAGAGAGATAAATGGTTGGTAGTTGGACGTATAATGTGCTGTTAGAAATCATGGGAGGACATCACAGGGTCTCTAACTGGTCTCATTAAAGAATGTAGTAAGACTGCGAGAGGATTCGCCGATTTCATAATCCACAACAGGCCCTGTGTTTTGGAGAAACAGTTCAGCTTGGCCAGAGAAACACACACACAAATCAAAGAATGACTGCATGTAAGGAATATTCCTCAGAACGAGCCCACAGGAGCACAGCGAAACGTTCCAGTTCACCTTCCTACTTTCCCAGCGGCGAAACGTCAGCAGGCATAGGTCACCCAGTCACTCCTTGGCCCAAATGACAAATAGCAGACAATAAAAATGAAACGATAGCCACACGAACTGAAGAAAACAAACCCCATGATGGATTGTATTTTACAGGAAATACCTACACATCTGATATGTTCAGTGATTTCCTTATAAGGAAAGCACCGCTTTCTTAAAAGTTTCTCAAGTCAAGGCTTCAGACCCATTGGGAACCTCAGGAGTGGACTACAGGAAATCAACCAGGACTTATTTATTGTGAGATCTGTGTTACCCTTCAATTCTGTGACATCACCCCACCCTCCCGAAAAAAAAACCACCACAAAAACAGTGCCGCACTTTTAATAAGCCTTTGCTATACATTCCAAAACTCCATGTTCATAGCCAAATGAATGCACACTGATTTTAAATTCAGTATCAGTCTCCTATTTATAGACACGGAGAGGAACAGTCTGACTCATTTTTCTGAGAAAGATTCGCGATAGTTTCAGAGCTGTGATCAGGTGCCGACCCACGCCGACCAACGCAGGACAGATGAAATCATAACAAAAAGAGAGGAATGTTCAAGGGCATCAGAGCATTCAGACAGGAGCCCTTCCCAAACCACTGGGCAACAACGTACTCTAATTTTCATCGCACAAACACGATCCACATCAACACAAAATTGCAGGGAAATGCAGAGGCTCTCTGCCATTCCGTGAAGCTGGAACCCGCATCAGACCAGTTCCCACAATGCCGTGCTACCCGTGCAACAGGGGTCAAATACGGATGGTGGCCGAGGCTTCCCTTATGCAAGCTGTCTCCTGATTTGACCTTGCGATGACAGTGCTCAAGCCATGTTGGTTGCTTTAGCCTGAGGGAGCGCGCAGTATTTCCTGGCAGTGCTGTGCCACTGAGCCGGCTCATGACCGACTTCGCCTCGCTGACTTCCCTCTATCGATCGAGCCTTCGTTTTTGGCCCGCGCTCCAGACGTGGGTACAGTCCTGCAAATGTATCTGGCAAAAGGACGGCAGTGCACACTGGAGCCGGGCGCGGACTCTTACGAGACGGCAATGTGCTTCCACGGTAATTATTTAGGTCTTATTTTCACACCCCGAGTCGCCATACGCCAGCCTCCCAACGTGCTCTGTTGCTAGAAACCTGTTAGTGTGTGCTCCGGAGATAAACATCACAGCCCTCGTCTCTCCGTAAGCATCTGTTCGGCACAGTTTTTGGGGGAGGTGGGGAGGAATTCCTCCTGGCTAGTTCTCCGACTCACCATAGTCTAGCCCCCCCCCTAGTGCCCAGTCTGCAGGTAATGATCTGGTTAGACCACGTGTCAGCTGTCTGCCACAGCCGGAGTGAACAGAGATGGTCCTGTTATCCCCACACACGCCACACACTCTCCCCTTCACCACTCCACTGCCTCGCTCCCTCGCTTTTTTTTTTTCTCCACTGTTTTGGTTCCTTGCGAAAAATTAATTAATGCCAGGATTTTGCTTGCGTCAATTTCTGGAGGAATGGTTAGCGGTTGGGGAGGTGGGTTTGTTTGGGCTTTTGGAATACTGTTTATTTATACATCTGCTCTTCCTCATCTTAATTATTTTTATGTTGCCCAAATTCACTTAACTAAACCTTTTGAAGACAGCTGCCAGCACCGATGCGTCTCTAACCCCGTTAGGCCAAGGCATTTATCTCCATTTATTCTCCACAGCAGAAGTGATACGGTATGGTACGATTTGTTACTGGGAGCAGGGGTACGATATTTCGGGCACTGAAGAGGACGTCACCATTGCCGCTTTATTTTCAAAAGACTTTCGTAGCAATTCCTAACGTGGAACACCTTAACTGCATGTATAAGTTTCCAGTGGCCTCAGTGTTCCTACCAGTCTGATACTGGATTCATAATCCATCCCCATTTTTACTGCCAATCAGGATCACACTGGGAATATCTGAGAACTGCAGGTCAGCTTCGTACTCAGTTTTTCTAGTGTTCTCAGTGCGAGCGATCAGGAGAGCTTCTTCACCGAGGTGAAACTCTTCATCCCCCATTAAGAGGAACCCTAAGGGTCAAGGACCGATGTATACTGGACTGCCCCTGGTCCACAGATCTCCACTTTGGAGACTCTAGTGGGCTTCATATGGCGGTCAGGTATAGGACTCAACCTGGAGAAGAGCTGGTAGCTATTAGTGACAATAATTACAAATTACAATTACAATTACAAAAATACAAGTGTAAAATGTTGATACGAACTCGGGTCATTTTGTCTCTCTGAACCAAAATTAGAAATATTTATCCAGTGACGTTTGCCTGTTCAGATTCAGTATGTTAGTATTGCTACTTCATTGATAATAATACTTCATTGATCCCTGGTGGGAATCCCAGGACAGAAGTCCACCCCCCAACCCCCCCGATAGTTCACATAATAATAATCAAATAACAAGTTAGTGTACCGTATCTGCCCTGCTAACGGCACAGAAAGACCCTGGGATGAAGAGGAAGGCTTGTAATGCGACTCACCGCGGCCACGCTGCTTGATGTCATCCAGAAGCATGTTGTATTTGACGGGCAGGATGTGCTCGTTGAACACCAGGTCGTCTGTAGTGATGTTGTCCAACTGCAGCTCCTTGTAGAGGCCCTCCTCGGCGAAGTAGCAGGGCCGGTCGTCCATGTTGTTGTCGTGGAAGACGAGGAGAGCGTTATTGGGCCAGCCAAAGTGGTGGTGCATGTGTAGGGCAAACTCCCCAAGCTTGCGGTGCGTGGGGCCTGTGTTGGTGATGGACGAGTACACCTTGAAGTTGAAGCCCACGGCGGGGGCCCCCGCCGTCACCATGGGCAGGCCCCAGTGAGACGTGAAGTAGCCCACCGGCGACGAGGTGTAGTCACAGCCCGGTCCGATGAAAGCCCAGGGATTGTGGGTAAACTTGAGGTCAACGGCCAGCAATGGGGCGATGGACTCGGAGCAGAAGCCCGCCTCGTTCTCGCTGTTCTCGAACACGTAGCGCACCCGGTAGCCGGGCAACAGCGACTGGTCTTGGTTGATGCGGTCAATGGCGCGCTCCAGCGCCGGGCCCACGCGGGGCCACGCCCATGGGTAGGACGTGTTGTTGCGCGGCAGGATCACGGCCAGCACCACCTCCTGGGCCTCTCCGTCCCTCTGGTGAGGGCTCCCCGTCTGGGCTGCGTCTCCTCCCCAGCCCAGCAGGAGAACCAGCAGCAGCAGCTCTTCTGCGACCATCCCGCCCGCCTCCGGAGCCCAGGCTTTGGGTGACTGCGTGGGAGCTGAAGTCAAGAAAACACACTGACACACTCGAGCCAGATGAAGCAACATCAGCCTCATTTCGGGAAACCATTCCTCTCTATACCCCCCGCCAACAGGTCTCAGTAACTCCTTCAGGTTAAAATTAATGAATTCATTTTCTTAGAGCCCTGAGATGACCTCATCCATTTATCATATGATTCCTATTACTAAAATTTAACCTCATAGTAACTTTAATTGTTGTATATATACCAAATAAAACATTTTTCACATGTTATATACTGACACAACAACAAAAAACCTAAAATAAACAACTGAAAAAAACGAAGTTTATAAGCAGCTGTGCCATTGTTTTCTTCCAGTACACTTATTGCATTTAGATGAATTTTTCTATGCACGACAAACGGAAATAATAGATCAAAACTAAATACACCGCATTTGAACATATTGCCAAATTACATACTGCGATAAAAACTACTCAGTAAAATCAGGCATTAGCGCATCTCTCTGCTAATACTTATTAGAACAATACACTTGAGTTAAAATAACTACTGAGGAGGTTGCAGCTCCGCGAGATCGGGGAGATTAGGACAACCATGCAGTGTTAATATTCAGTACATTTCAAAAGTAGATTACCTTTATTAAATATGAATGCGACTTGACTTTTTTTGTCGAAGTAAAAACTGCATCCAGCACTGAAATTGGCTGTTTTTTTTTTATCGGAACAATATTGTTTCCCGCATATGCTATTTCGCAAATCCTTTCGCTCCTGACCGCGGACGCAGTTGAGCAATGAAACTTGAGAAAGGTGACTGAGCGCCGGTGCGCCGCGCGCTGTCAGACTCCCTGAAATCGCACCCGTGCCTCCGCTAACGTCAATGAGCGTCGTGCCACGCCAGATCGCCGTCGATCTATAAAATCAGATTACCTCAAACGGAGGACTTAGTCACATCCATGTCTGCTGCCGGTTTCGCTGGAAATCCAGGAGTCGCCGATTAATACGAGTCCGCCGATGCGTGGGGCTGCGGGAGGCTGCGAGGAGCAGGGAAGGCGGCTGTAACGAAGCGCCGATCGCGCCGGAGCTTCGGGTCTTATTCAGCGGAGGGCTGGATCTCAAGCCGCGATCCTCGCCGGCCTCGGAAGAGGCGCCGCCGCGCCACTGTTCGCGCTGTTGATCACTGGACGTCAAGAACGTGAAACATCGGAGCGCATTTGTCATGCACAAAAACAGTGTGAAAAACTTCAAAGCTGAACAGTAAAATATCCACACCGGTCAAATGTGGCTAAAAATCATAAAAAACACATTTTTGATTTCTCTTTTTTCTTGAAGATGTTTTTCCATAGAAAGGCGCCACATTAAAGTCTTCTACTTAAAACCACGCAACTAAATCACAATTCTGATACAGTATGGAGATATATCCACTTGAAATCAGATCTCAAAATAGATCAGTCTTTCCATCTTTTGAAAAAAAAAAAAAAACATCTAATCTGATCTGCTCCTTGTGGGGCCTTGAGGGTCAGCTAGGCAGGCTCTTATGGAAAAGGCCAGAGTGGCTGGTGGCAGGCAAAGCAGTGTGCTGAACCCAAAGCTGGGGCTCTCAAAGATGCTTGATTGCCTGGCAGGGAGCTCTCCCTCGTCACCACGTCTAACCCTGTGAGTCCTGCTCGCCGCTGTCTGACGGTGTGGCCAAGCGCTACGCTGGTGTAACACACAGAGCAGCCTGAGGAGTGAGTGACTGGAGAGGCAGCACTCTGAGATACCCTGTGTGTGTGTGTGGGGGGGGGGGGGGGG
>JAODKL010000135.1:13517924-13529827 GCA_026780765.1 Petrocephalus schoutedeni
GGGGGTGGGGGGCTGGCTTCCGCTCCCTACCGGCCGGGGAGGCAGGCACCAGGAGAGAGAGAGTAGAATGCAGAGGTCGGTATTTATTAATGTCTGCTCCGTATCTCTCCACCGCACGGCGTCTCGGCCGCGGCGAAAGTCGAAGGACGGCTGAGTGTTCCTGTGTGACTGCAGGTAGCAGGCGTGCAACAGGGCGGGGGCAGGGGGGTGGGCTACGACCAGTGCATGCCTGCTATGGGGAAGTCCGCCCCTGCTCACTGTGAATGGGTTTTCTAGGCAGCCCCCCCCCCCCCACTGAGTGATGTAAACAATGCATAACCGGTGTCCCTTTACACCCCCTCATCTGCCAGCCACAATCCAAAAATGGGATTTGATGGAATGCATGGCGCACTGTCACATGGAACCACACTTAAGACATACAGTACAGTGCAGGGAGTCTTGGCCAAGGAAAGAGAATGTTTAAAGCTATTTATCTTGGTAATGTGTGTATATTTGCTATGGAAAAAAATGAACATTAACACAGCTTAACATTAGAATATATTGAAATTAACAGTGACACGATTAAAAACTAACAGGAATTTCTTCTGTTCTCCAAAAAAGCCTCTGACGTCTTGCTGAAAGGCTCGACAAACACAGCTTTGGTTCCCAAACTTCTCCCCAGTGGCACCTCAGCCATTACATGTGTTTGTTAAATTTCACCGCCAGCTCAATTAATTAGATTACTTAATTAGTTGAGGCATTGATTAACCAAGCAAGGTGTGCTAGTGATCAAGTCAACACGTACATGGCTGTACCGGAGGGTTGCTGCAAAAACTGGGGTGACTTCATGAGAGGTTTTGAATTGGCTGAGCTGACAGCTTGACCGACAGCTTATTGCGATTTGACACTGACATGAGGACCATTTAAACAGCACTTTCTTTGACTGCCTAAGATTTTGCACAGTACTGTAGCTCAACGCCGTCTCCATCTCCTCCCTTCCTGAAACCCTCCCACGGCACGTCATCGCCGGCTAACAGGGTGACCCTCTGCCTGAGCAATTGATGGATTTCCTTTTACCTTTAAATCAGCGCATTCTGTCGCTGCAATCTCCCAGAAGCCTTTCAATGACAAACGGCGATCGATAAGCTCAACCAATTTCATAGTGCGACATAAAAAAAAAAAAAAAACAGCGACAAAAGGCACAAAGGCGCGGCGGGTCGTAAATTATCGCACTTCGGACAAACTGACTTTGAACCGGAGCGTCTTGTCTTCTCGCATACTGAAATTAAACTGTCAATTTCATCTCCACCCCCTTGGCTCGCCCCAGCCCTGGCACCCCAACAATCTCCCTGCCCTGTAGCTGCTGGCTTCTATGGCTGAAAAAAAAAAGCAAAGTGCAGGATAATGTTTCCAAAACAGGATGCAACACAATAGTCCTTTCCTCTGACCCCAGCTCTCTCTATCTCTCCATCTCTCTCTCTCGACACCACAGAAGGGCAATATTCTCTTGGCAAAGAGCACTAACTGTCTCTCTACCAACGCATTCTCTCCTCGCAGCCACTTCCCCATCTCTGTACCAAGCCGCCACAGTCTTCATACAGTAGAATTATCAGCCAACCACCCATTCGTGTTCATATTCTTTTTCCGACAGGCTTGGCGTACATCCAGGAGGAAATGGACAGCAGGAATACCTCGGGCTGTGGGTGAGACGGTCCATCCCTCGTCTGCTACTGAACTATTGTGGTCCATTTGCTCACATTCAGTATTTGGCCAGTGAGTGAAACCGCAGCGAAGACACACTAACAAATCACAGTGCGCCGTCATTAGAGGTGATGGACCTTGGCGAATATGAAGTAGCCTTCCTAGCCTAACTTATGCATCTACAATCGTTTCCATCCCTGCAGCTGTGGTCCATCCATATACATGGGAAACAGAGCCACCTCAGCCTGGTATGTTGGATTGTTACATTTATTCTAAGCAGACCCTCAGTGTAACATGAACCATTTCATATTATATATACACACACATTTGTATTCCTATCTTAGACCTCACTACGTTTTTTGGGGATTTTCTACACCTATGAGATCCTTTGGTCCTCACAAGTACAGCAAAACCTGCGCACACACACACATTCCCCTCAAACAACTGTAGCTGCAATTAAGTTTCATGAATCATTTAAAAATTCTGTTATTTTTTTTTTCTGTTTTTTTTGCTATCTCCCCACAGAAGTATCTGAATGCAGAGCTGTTTGCTGTCATAACACTGTATCTACATCCTGTAGTTTGAACACTCTGAGAACATGTAAAGTTCAGACACACACACACACACACACATACACACAGGATGTGGATTCATACCCCCAGCAGTAGAGGTATAAGGTGACTTTGTCAGCCGCTGAGCCCATGTGACGCCCTTGACAGAGGAAGTCATCCCTAATTCAGTCTGAGTCTTTTTATTGAATGAATGCTGTTTTTTCCCCCTGTGATTAATTTTGACTTATTGATTCTGCCGCGGATCTTGGAAAGGTACAGATACCATGTCCCCCAGTAAACGTACACCAGAGCTAGCTGATTGAAGGTCATCTGTCACTGGCAATGTAGAGTAATTTACGTCCATCCATCCATCCATTTTCTGCAACTACTTGTCCTATTCAGGGTTGTCACGGGGGGGGGGGGCTATCCCAGAGACTACCTGTCAAGACAGAGAACAACCTAGGATGGGGCACCAACCCATCACAGATTCACACACACACCATCTGTTATTTTAAAGTATAATGAACATTCACAACCCTGTACTGGATAAACGACTGGGAGATGGACGGATGGGTGGATGGAAGGAAGGATAACAAATAACTAAATAAGAAGAATAAATACAGGGTTATCTGGAGCTTGGCACTGTGGCCTTCAAGGAGAATTTGAGAATAGTCATTTTAAAAACTGGAAGACAGAGATGTCCACACTGGCCCTTCAAAGCAGAGGTGACACTCATATTACACAGGTACAGCCTGCGGTTCAGACTTGCCCGTTACCTGCGGAGCCGCCGTGTGACTTGAATAAGCGGCTCCAAATCATGAATGCCTGATTCATGTCCAAGAGCCTTGGTGACAACCTCAGAGGAGACAAGCGGGTAATCTTTCTCGAGGGAGAAGAACAAATGCCAGATATTAAAGATGTGCTTGCTCACGTTAGGCTGCAAGTTTTTTACCCCCCTCCCAATGCGAGCCAAACTTACTCGCCCGCGACTCTTCTTATAATATGTAAATGTTTATACGCGAACTCTGCAGGGGAGCCGTGTGTAGGAGACTTCGGGACGTAGCCATACCGCATTAAACATTCTACACTGAAACTTCGCCCGAAAGACGTATAACACACATGAAACTTTAAGCTGCTAAACTAACCGTGCAGGGTATAGCAGAAACTGACAGGGGCCCGGTGTCGGCGGACGTGGGCGGCTGGCAGGCAGCGTTGCGCTCCCGAAGCCCCGCTATCTGGAGCTGCTATTTCTAATCCTCAGCGCCGAAGCTGGGGGCTGCCCAATTACGCCAGCTACAGGTACGGATTTATGACAACTTCGCATAATTTGCTAAAAGAAACTGAGGACACCAGAAAGGCAGAGATATTATACAATATGTTTCTCGACACTGGAAATTGTTAATTCCAAAACTAATCAACCATATTTTTAATCCCCCCCCCTTGGTGCTTCCTCTTTGCAAGGCACGAAAAAACAGGCACGAGTAATAGAATCATTAAAGGGGGATATATAACAAATCCCCAGTCAGGGGAATGAATATATATTTTGTCTTATTTCATCGTGATGGAATGGAATAGCTGTTCAGGATACTATAAATAATTTCATTGTGCTTTGGATACATTCTCAGCCACATATACCAAGCCCTAAATTATATTCGCTGCAATACTCCGCATTTTTTTAAAACGCATGCTTTCAAATATATATTATAAATTAAGATGCAAATAATAAAAGCATTGCGTGCTTTGTTTCTGCGCTGCAGTCGCGCCTGCACGGAGCCGTCCTTCCTTCGCGGCTGCCCGCACACGGGCCGCTGACCCCGGCTCCAGACCAGCTCCATCGATCGGCCGCCGTATTAGCCTCTAATTCCTGGCTAACAGGCGCTTCTAGTAACTCTCCCGGAAAAGAAACAGCAGTGGCTTCTGCTGCCCTCAGAAATACCCATCTCCCATATAAAACCGCATTTACAAATAAACACGTACCAGCTACCAGATTATTTACAACTTGGAAGATAATACACCGCTCATATACAATCTTTTCCGGCCATAAGCACATATATACTGTTACTGAAGGTGGTTAAAGAATAACAAGCGATCTAGTGCAATTATTTTACTCTGGGCTGTGTGCTGATATTTCTGCCTTGATTGTATTGTGTTGATGCACTGTGACATTTAAGCATAGTGCTGATCAATCTAAATAAACATTTTATTTCAGCGTGCATTAGAATTAATTTAAGCGGTCACAATGAATCCCCGTTCTATATTTAGCACACGTAATGTCCTACATTTAATAATTACCTCATTTACTAAGACAAATACTAGGAGGTTCCATTTCAAAGTCAAGTGGGACCGAGGAAGGTTCTTGGTGACTGGGGAGATTTAATAATTGATGATTATACTATTAATACTACGGTGAGAGCTGCTGCTGAGCCATCAAGTTGCTTAATTATTAAACAAACAAAGAAATCGCGTTTGTTCTGTGGAGTGCTCCCGTGGAGCGTAGAAGCGGGAGAAAATCTCCGGTATTTTAATCTGATAAATCCGACAGACAGCGACTCACTGTGGTGGACTGTTACCGACTTCAGTAATCGACAGTGATTTAACAAGGTACGGCGAACAAGTCCGGCATGGGGGAAATTCACAACGTACAATTATCTCTAGAACGCAGGAGTGGCAATTAATACATTAATCGCTCATTCTAATAAGCACGATGCCGTATGCCAAATAAAATGTGCATTGCCCTATTTAAGAACCGCTTACTTTTTTATAAAACATACTGCAAACATACCACAGGCCATAGAAAATCAGAGCTTTTTATGATCTATGGAGATAGCTACCTTACCTTACATTTATTTAGCAGAAGCTTTTATCCAAAGTGAATGTTGACAAAACAGGGCTAGCCCGGGTCCCTGGATCAATGGGGGGGGGGGTTAAGGGCCTTGCTTGAGGGCCCGAAGGTGAAATTACTCCGAGGACCCTGGGATTAGAGCCAGTGACTTTCCTATAGCAGAACCCTACCCCACCAAGGCATAGACCACCCAAACCTTTCATTACAATCTTTATTTATGCCCACTATAGCTCCTTAATCCCTCAGAAATAAACAGCTGTAAAGTCTTTGTGAACTTCTGCGTCCCGAGTGCTCGGGTCTTAATGCATTTTAAAGCTGTACCTTAAGATGCGGGCTATTATCCACAGAACACATAAAAGAGTCCAATAAAATCGATCACCCTGGTACCATTTGGCATAGTGCCACGGAATCAAAAAGAAGAAACTGAGTAATAGCACTTTATTTACATATAGCATAAAAAAAATTATAGCAACTGTGAGGTCATTCAATACCCAGATGGACAGCGTGAGTCATAACACTTATTGGCAAGTCAGTAGCCGCTGGTACTAGGCAGCTACATTTCAGTAGCGTGGTCCATCTAATTCATCTATTCCAGGGGTGATTCAGCTCTGTTACGCGATAAGCAGTTATCACATAACTCACAGCTAGCAAAGTGGAATAAACCCATCAGCACATATGGAGAATGTTGCACATAAATATCTCTATTTCAGTAAAAAGGCAGCGCCGCCTTATGCGATCCTGTATCCCCATGTGATACCAGTCATACCTCTGGCAGCTCTAGTGCCGTCCTAATGCATTTCTCACCCCTCTGCTCTGAGTGCTGTCAGGCTCGCTCCCCCGACTCCATGGACCCAGCAACACCACAGGCTGAGCTATCAACCAGCTGGCTGGCGCCTCATCTCCCAACAGAAGCTGGAGACGACCACTCTGCTGCAGTCTTAACATCTACACGCCGACTTCTGCCTGGGTTCCTCCGCAGGGTGTCTGGGCTCGGCCAGTAGAGTCACTGCCTCTCCGCACGGGAAGGAGCCAGCTGAGATCATTCAGGTTTCTGACTAGGATACATGTCCAACCAGGAGGAGACCCCAGACACACTAGAGAGATTATGCCTCTGTACCATACTGGGTGGGGGGGGGGGGGGGGGGGGCGCTGAACATCTCTGGATGAGTTGCTTGGCTGGAGGACTGGGCAGCCAGGCCATCCTGAACACATCCTCCACTGGCTTGCCTCCCCCGATACACACATTTCAGGTTGCTATGTATTCTTCCGAAAACAAGAACCAATTTTTTCGTTCATGCTGCACATATGCAGTCTAAAAAGTAGAAGAAAAAAAAAAAAGTGGCCCAGAATTTGAAAACCAGCAAAACTGGGAAATGAACATTAAAGGGAGCTTATAACTACCCAGATTAACAATGAGGTCTCTTATAGTGTTACAGAATGTTTAATTTGACTCCGACGTGCGTAAGAAACGGCACAGCCAGTTCAGGGCCTTATTTAGTGAAATGTGCGCTCCTCAGTGGGCAGGGGAAAGGTGGGCCCGTAATATGCCAGCCTTCAGAACCAAAGTCATTGCTCATAAGGGTGGAAACATGCAGCAAGAGTCCAAACACAACATTAAAAACTCAAAAGTTTATTTTTATTCCATCGTGTTCTATAGATGTAAACTGTTCAATGCAGAAAGGGGGAATGTACAAAAACTGCAAAAAAAAAAAAAAAAAAAGGTTCCTCTTCATAGGTCGTGGGGTGGGGGGGCAAGATTAGCTGGTGCAATGTCACCCTAGAATGGAAGATTTTTCAAAACCACAGTCAAGGTTTGATCAAATCACATCCATTTTAGAAATCACAGACCAGTGATTTCTAAAGTTTTTTCTTTTTTACACAATGATGAGGATGTCAATTCAAAGCCAAGCTATCATTGTTCAACATTTACTTTTTAATCTTTTAAAAAGGAAAAGGACCTTGGTTTTTTACCCATTGACAGCCCTGGCTATTGTACTGAGCCTCTCCTGGGACTTGAACCAACAACCACTGGGTTACAAGCCCACACCTACAAGTATTAAGCCTGGAACACACCAAGGCAATTTTCAGCAGTCGACCAGACATCTGACAGTTGCTGACTACCAGTTGTGCCGGTGTGTGCGGCATGGTTGGACAGGGTCGGTCCCTGTTAGTGTCGTTTGGCTGATTTAGCATGTCGAAAAGGCATCGGAGCCGGCCGGACCGGAGCTCTCCGATTGGGCTGGATGTCTACCGTCACCTCTAGCCATGATGGTGTGACCTAGCACAGGTTTCCCGATTGATGGGAGCCGACCTTTCCTTCATCGGTCTTTGTCAGCGCTAGTCTTTTGCAGTTGTCTTGATGCGCTTCAGGCCTTAAGTGTCCTGCTGCCCAGGAAGGCAAGGCAGCAGGCGTGTGATACGGGAGGCATACAGGAGAAGCTAAAGGCAGTAATGAAAGCAAGTGAAGCCAGGCTAAATGCCGTTGTTGTTGGCTGGATGCTAAAGAGCTCCCTCCCCAAGATGTGCGCGCTCACCTCCTGGCTGCCGGCTCACTGTTCTCAGTCACCGGCCATCACCATCACTCCTGCGTCTCCATGCTCTCCTCCTCTCCCTCCCCTCCGTCCTCCAGCGCCTCGTCATCACCTTCCTTCTTCTCCGGCGGCTTCTCGTAGGCCCTCTCCGAAGGCGTCACGATGACCCCGTCCCAGGTGGACATCTCGGAGGCCAGGTCTGGGAGAAGCGTGGGGATTGGTCAGTAGTCACGCACTCGGCCTGCCCAAGGCTGAGCGCAGGGCAGGGGGAACAGGTCACTCATGGGGTCTAGTGACAGAGTCCTTTTCAGGAAGTCGTATCTCTGGGATTTGGGACTACTGAGCAACAGGTTACCCAGCCGCACAGTATGAAAAACAACCTCAGCCGAGGACTTGAATTAACCTCCAAACCTACGCCAGAGACCAACCATGTGAGCACATTTTACAAGCAGGTAAGTACTAATGGCATAAAGGAGGTCCTGGCTTTTGGGACAGATGGAGCTCAGCGTGTTACTCACAGCTAGCATCTCCCTCCAGGCCCAGGATCTTCCGGTAGCCTCCGTGCGAAAGGATGCGGACCAGGGTCTGAGCTGTGAAGCACACCGTGTCCTGCAGGTGGACAGTGAGTCAGGGCAGGACTGGTGCTAGGATCATTTTGACAGCATAGGCAGACCAGATAGTGACATAAAACATATCTGCAGAGTGTAAGCAATTCAAGGCAAGGAGGCCCAAATAAATACACAGAGCAAGTGTGAGCGCACAAACACACATACGCACACAGCAGTATTATTTACCTAGAAGAGAACACTGATAAACAACTAGATGATGTATTGTTTAATGTGAGGATGTGCCGAGTACAGTGCACAGTCCGCTTCCCCCTCACATAGATGAAAAACAGGGTCGGCACATGCTGGGCCCGGTGTTCCCACACACTGAAATGAAACAACAGTACCTGACAATCACAGCTACAATTTTCTCAGCTACACAGCTACAATTTTACCCTACGGGCACAGACTGTGGGCACGGAGAAGGAGCCGAGCCCGGACACAGCTCCATCCCCCAGCTCGTCACAGCTGCAGGGGCTAACCATAACCCCACGGCAGGGAGCCGGGCCACCCTGAGGAACGCCACACTTCCCCCTCCTAGCAACCCCAGCATCGGGGCAGCGAATCCCACGGCTGTGGATCACTTACAGGACACCAGGGAGAGGCCACGAGCCCGGGTAACATTCCGATCGTGCCGGGAAGAGGCAAGCGTCAGAGATAAAGGTGCTTTGCTGCCAAGCTATTCATCAACGCGCTTTGACAGTAATACATCTTGGAACAGACAAGAACCGTCAACTAAAACCATGGAGGAAAAATAGCTTTGCACTTTATTACATGGCTCAGGTGGACATGTCTCTTTACAATGGCAAAATAAATGGCACCCTCTAGTGACCGAGGCCACGCATTCACTACAAACCAGTTTTACAATAAAAATCGCTGCATGTTATTATTTTTTTAAACAAAATTTTTTAGTCAAAATTGCTAATTTTTGCTCTGCAAATTCCACGCTGCGAGAGCCCTGACATACAGAAATTGTAGCATTCATTCTCTGTAGCCTCTGTCAGCCTGAATGACTGACGAGCATCTTGACTGCAGGACTGGTGTTGAGTGGATGCTTTTACTGAGCAGGTGATCAATTTCCTGACAGTGAGCCTGGCACCAGCCAACTTAGCATGGTCCATGTCGCGTTAATCTGAATTCCCGCTACAGCTACAGGATATTGGGAAAACGTTACGAATTGCAATGTTCATTTTTTTTTTTGCGATAAATACCGCAATATTTATGAAGTAAAAAAAAAAAAGCTGTGCTGACAAATCACGTGCTTTTGCTCAATATCACGTCTATGAAATCCAAAATATTTCCATACAGCGCAAGGCGAATGGCTTTTAGGTGACCAGTTCCTGTTCACTTTTCTCCTTTCCTCCCAACTCATTTTCTTAAACAGCTCAGAGGGAGAATGCAAAACGTACACGAGGGTACTAAACTTCAAATTGAATTTTACACATCAAAGGCACAATCGTTAAAATAGCAGAAGCTTGTTCATTTTTTCTTCCTAGGACAGAGCAGAAATGCTTTAGCGAAACTTAACCCTAACCCCTCACCCCTCCCACGCTCACAGTATAATGCCTGGACAGTATGAAAAAACCTTTTCAATCCAGCTGACTACTATGATCCCCGCGATGTGACAACTGCATGTGCATGACATGCCATGTCGATATTGGCGTCACATCTCTCAGCCCTAATCCTCTAACTCCGCGTCCACACAGCGACAGCCAGCATGCATCGGCACCAGCTTCAAACACATCAGGTCGACTGTGTGATTTCCCCAACAAACGAGCATGTTTCAGGGAAAGAAGTCTCCCAAAAAGGAGCCACAGCAGACGAGGTACCGCTCCAAAATTCAAAACTGGAATCAAGATCAAGCCTACGAGCATCTGCCAAAAAAACTCGCTTACATCATCGAGCTGTCGCACATAAAGTTACTGTAACCTTTAAATGGCAGTTTTAAAATATAGCTTCCATTATTGCATTACCCTACAAGTCAAAATTCAATCTGCTGGCAACATTAAGAGCTGCCTCTCATTTCCCTAGACTTAGACTTCATTATGTAACATTGTTTTAAATAAGATAAAGGTGGTTAGCCAGCATGGTGGTTCTAATTATACACAATGCTGCAGTAATGGAGCAGTCTGTACAGGGTACTTCATCACAGTACTCATGGAGACGGTTCAATTTTAAACAACACTATCAGGGTTAGAACAGTTTTCACAGCCACAGCATCTTTCCATCTGTCACCTGAACTACAATGCACAGTCACTGCTAAGACACAAGCTAAACCAAATTTTCCATCTTCTTATTGGTCGCGGTCGTGAATGGAGGTGGAGCCAATCCCTAGGCAGTATAAGACACCCGGGAAGAGATGCCTGTCCATTATTAGGAACAGACACACAAAATGGGTAAATTACAGACACTGATTCACCCAAACTGGTGGGGGTTGTAGCACCCATCCACACATTGGAGGCAATTCACATACAGTACAAGGCAACAGCACCACCAAGCGTGAGTCACCATAACACCCACAAAGTTCTACAATAATGTGCAACTTACTTTGGGAAGAGTCAGTACCAACCCTGCTTGGGTCGACCGTGTCAAAATGCTTAAATGTGTTATAAAAAGGCTAGGTCGAAGGTCAAGGGGGCTCGGTGGAAAAAAAGAGGCGGCTGGACTGCGCGCGGATTCCCGCCATGCCGTTACCTGCTGCTCCAGGGTCATGACCGTGTGCACGCGGAAGTTGCCACTCTCGCAGGGGTCGGTGATGCCCACGGAGCCCGGCAGAAAGAGGCCCGCCGCCAGCATCTGTAAGCACCGCCTACGGCGGCACGAGGGCCAAAGGGAGCCGTCAGGGAGCATGACATCATTAATGGCAGTGGGACACTGATCACTTTCTATCAGAATACCACTACTATTTAGCAGACGCTTCTGTCTGAAGCGACATACATGTTAAGCAAGGCCCTGATCCAAGAGTGAGCAGTACTGGAGCGAGAGCCATTAAACAGCTTTTGAACATACTCTCTCGTTGCTGTTTTTTTGCCATATTGTCCCTCCATGCACCCGTTCCCTCCCCTACAACGGCAGTACAAGAAATTCCCAGTTCCATAAAAAACATGTGACAATCAAACTTGAAAAACAAAGCAGGAACCAAATAAGACAACCATTCGAATCTGCAGGATACACGTCATGAGCGATGAAGCCTGCAAAGCCAACGAGCCAAAGCTTGTCAGCATCAAAGCAGTATCAAAGTGAGCGGAGCATTACTCAAACAGGCCGCTACCGAGTAGGGGGGCCTGTAATGCAGCTCACCTGTAAGCCACATTCAGAGGCAGGGGCTGTCTGGAGGGATTGTTCATTACTGCAGAATGACCCTGAGGGGAGCAGAGACAGCGCGATCTATTAGACAAACAAACGGAGCCCTTTATACGGATTCGAGGGGGCTACAGATTTCCAGGCTTGGTATAATTAACAGTGTTCATCAGTTAAGTACTTCAGACCAAATGAATCGTGATTAAGCACCATCTGGCACAAATACTTTGGCCTAGAGAGAGCAACACCCGGCACGCTCACACACGGCGTTAGGCCTCTGGGCCTCGGATTGCGGCTTTGAGCACTGGCCTTGGCAGAACAATCGCCTCTCCGCTGGGTCCTTCAGCAAGGCCCTTAACCCCCCCCCCCCCCCCCCCCCCCCCCCCCCCCCCCA
>JAODKL010000135.1:13571005-13585284 GCA_026780765.1 Petrocephalus schoutedeni
CTGCTCGTTATCCAACACCAGTCCATTTCCAAAGAGGCTTCCCTGTCCCGCATCCATGCATCCGCGTAATTGGCGTAGTCCGCCCAATGCTTCCCGGATGCCCTCCCCCCCCAGGGCCTCTTAGGAGGATGACGGGCTCGACGACTGATATGTTCCCCGTGTGCCATGCTGCGTGCTGTCGCTGTGGTGTCTGCGAGCCTGAAATGAGTCTGGTCTCGGGCAGGTGTCTCAATCTAGATGACATGCAGACAATAGCTAGAGGGCCTTTAGACTGCAGGCGTTTTAGTAACTTTTAGGAAATGATGCATAATTATATGCATCCATTAATCAGTATTGTTTTCAATTGTGGATTTCCGTCATTTGATAGATAGATAGATAAGATTAGATTAGATTAGATTTATTTAAGAGCAGTTGGGATAGCTGTTGTCGTCATAGCTAAAGGTGAGAATTGAAAAATACCTTACAGCGTTTTACTGTGGGTGTTTTGTAGCTAAGTGTGAAACACTGGGAGGGTGTGGAAGCCTCTCTCCATGCCTGCATCCAGTTGTAGTCCGTAGAAAGTCGTCGGCTGTGTTTGGGTGAGCAGAGAGAGAGAGACTGAGTGTAACGGCCCAGACTTGGTGGCTGAGCAGCTCAGTCTGTTTAAGCTGAAGATCGAGTTGCTCAGTTCACCATGCTGGCGCATCCCAGGGGTGCCGATAAAATCAGCCCCATTTTGCCCTTTGACCCCTCTGTCCTGAGGATCGCTTCCCCGATCAGCACAGCCGAGTTTTTCCACGCTGAGCAGTTTTATGTCATTATCTGAGTCTTCATGCCAATAAACAAGATTTTCCAGTATATCCTCCATTATTTACAATTTTATTTATTGCACTTTGCCGGCAGCAAAAGCAGTGAGAGTGAAGGAAGGCCGGTCACTGGACTGGCACAGGGGGGAGAAAAGGCCGTGGATAATGGCCGGGCGCCGGGGCCTCTCGGGACGTCCGGAGCTAAATGGAGCCTCTCACTTTGGCTCTGTTCCAAAGCGTGACATCAGTGGATGGGAATGAGCACTGGGGGTGCCGGCAGCCAATGAGAGAAAGGCAGGGTGGGGGCTTTGTGTGCAGAGAGAAAGGCAAACAGCGGAATAAAGGGAGAGGGGTGACACCGTGGAGTGGGGGGGGGCGGACTGAGGTGGGATCATAGAGAATAGAGAATCTCGAGCTGTGAAATATCCTTAGGATGGATAATGCCGTCTCACAGAGCCCTTCACGTCCCGCCACTCTCGCTAAGTCCTCTCTCTGCTCCCCGTCTCCTAATGCACCTCCTGCCGGTGGTCTCTGGTGGGTCACGCAAGCCTGACCGGCAATCCCATGCCCCCCCCCCAACCCCCCACCAGCGTAGCTCTGCATTAGACTGCATCTCGACACCCCTGAGGTTTCCCTCCAGACCTCCCATTGGTCGGACTCCTTTAGGGGTGGTCCTGATCCTGAGGGGGACGCCACCCTGACCACCCGCCTGCTGTTGGGAAAGCCAGTATATATAGATAGATTCAATTAGATTGATTTTGATTGGTTGATTGATGGATGATATTGCACATACATAACTACATTTAACTACTAGATTTCAGACTTTATTGATGCCTGTTAAATAGCTACAAAGAGCAGTTTCGGTGCCTAGTGCCGTCACTTGTGCGTGAGCCCAGCGCCTGTCCCAGCACGGTGGCCACGCGGAGCTGCGTGTAATCTGCCTAATGAGCTTTCATCGCT
This sequence comes from Petrocephalus schoutedeni, assembly GCA_026780765.1. NCBI lineage: Eukaryota > Metazoa > Chordata > Actinopteri > Osteoglossiformes > Mormyridae > Petrocephalus > Petrocephalus schoutedeni. The sequence continues at coordinate 13,572,751 of JAODKL010000135.1, forward strand.
GACATAATCCATTATTAGTCATGGAATCACACAGAAAAGGGACCCTCCCGATAACGAGTGGAACCGGCGGTTTTGCTCAAATCGACCCCAGAGCCGGAGCAGAGGCCGTGGCTGCCTGCCTCTCCGGCTTATTCTGGGATGGCTCGGTCCTGGAGGACGGCTGCTCGCATGTCGGGAATCTGCGCCCCCCCCCCACTTGCAGCCCTGGCCTCTCGCCCCTTGTTTCGTTCGCTTTGGTCGCTTCGTTCCCCTGCGGGATCAGAATGTTCCGCTTGCAGTGTGAACAGGACGTGGAAATGGCTGATCCCTGTGTCCCATTTGTAAACACAGAGGCACAGAGGACTCCCAAATGACCGCCGTCCCGAGCCCGGCCCAGACCTCATCCCATAGATTGATTTTTGCTTTCCTACAGGTAAAAATGTAACAGCTAGTCTGGATCGATGCAGATGGCAGATTACTGCCGATACTTACATTCTTTCAGTTTGTTCAGTTTTGGGAGATGTAGCTGGAGAGGGAGAATGTGCAGTGATGTCAGATAAGCACACAAAGACCCCCCCCCCCCCGGCAGGACAGGGCCCGGTCCCGCTCTTGGGCCGGGCTGTAACGAGACACCGTGTCTATTTCAAAGTGATTAAGCCGAACCTCCACGAAGAGGTAAATGTCACCCCTGCTCACAGGAGGGTCTAAGCCAGTGTTTCCCAGCCCAGTCATTGGCAGCGCTGTGGTGGGGGGGATGTTTTTCCCAGGCCTAGAGCCGCCCGGGGGCTGAGGAGGGCCTCATTTTGACAGAATGTCGCAGGGGGCCCAGAAAATGCTTTTGTGGGCCTAGAATTCCTTGATACGCCCTTTGGACCTCGCCCCCCAGACAGATTTTCTCCCATATGGACCGGGGGCTCCGATGACTGGATTCAGGAACACCGCTCTGAGGTATCACTGAGCTGAAACGGCGCAGAGGAGGGACAGTGCGGTCCCCCAGGGGGCGTGACGCTTTTCGCCAGTGCCCCCGTGCCGAGGCGTGCACCCTCTCACATCAATGGAAAAAAAAGTGACTACATTAAATATTGGGTCAGGACACCGTGCCTGTGATGGGGGGTGATTGCTGCTTTGAATGACTTGGAAGGCAAAGTGAATTCACTGTTGGGCCCCAGAGCGAGGCCCTCAACCCCCAGTTGCTCCAGGGCGTGTCTGATCCTGCTTTATCAAAAAAAAGCTGGCCACTTTGGGTTAAAGCATCTGTTAAATAAGTTACCTGTAAGTGGGAGAGTGACATCACAGGTGATGAGTTTCTATTGCCTTTTCCCCGCTTTTCATTGGCTGTCTGTTCCCCCCCCCCCCCCCCCAGATGTGTCCCCCGTGCTGGCGGGCTTCATCGGGGCCGGTGTCCTGGTGGCGGTGGTGGCCGGCGCCATCTTCCTGTGGACCTTCTGCCAGCGGCGTTACCGGCGCCTGGGCGGCAGCTACAAGATGCACGGCAGCCCCTCGGACGCCTCCCCCGACCCCCCCTACAAGTTCATCCACATGCTGAAGGGCATCAGCATCTACCCGGAGTCGCTTAGCAACAGCAAGAAGATAGTGCGGGTGGGCCGGCGCCCCGGGGGGCGGGGCGAGAGGGGAGGGGAGTGGGGGCGGCCCGGGGGCAACCGCGGGGGCAACGGTAACGTGCTCCTGGTGGACGCGGCCGAGGGCGGCCTGCTCGACGGCGCCGCCCTGCAGATGAACCGGCTGGTCCCCAGCGAACAGCCCCGGCTGGAGAGGGACTTGCCCATCCGGGCCGACTACTGCGGCCTGGACAGCGGCAGCTCTGCCAGCAGCAGCTCCGTCAGCAGTAAGACGGCCACGCCCTTCACGCCCGCAGAGGAGCCCAAACTGGGCACGCTCAGTCTGGTCGTGGACTATAACTTCCCCAAGAAGGCGCTGGTGGTCACCATCCAAGAGGCGCGTGGGCTCCCCCCGGTGGACGAGCAGGCGGGCAGCGCCGACCCCTACGTCAAGATGACCATCCTGCCCGAGAAGAAGCACCGCGTCAAGACCCGCGTGCTGCGCAAGACCCTGGATCCCGTCTTCGACGAGACCTTCACCTTCTACGGCGTGCCCTACAGCGGCCTCTCTGAGCTGGTGCTGCACTTCCTGGTGCTCAGCTTCGACCGCTTCTCCCGGGACGACGTCATCGGCGAGGCCGTGGTGCCCCTGTCCGGCGTGGACCCCAGCACTGGGCGCGTGCAGCTCACCCAGCAGATCTGCAAGAGGAACATACAGGTAAGGCCGGCCAGCAGGGGGCGGCGGAGTGACACGCGGGTGTGTGTGTGACACACGGCCCCCTGGGGTAGTGCTGGAGATTATACTTCTGTTGGTGTACTGATGGCCACCTTCGTGTAGACACAGATGCGCTGTGAGACACAGACTGTCGATTGGCAGATGGATCGAGGCGCAGCTCCGAGGAGAGCTCAGCTGCTACTTACTGGCTTCAGCAGACACACAAACACACACACGCACACACACCTTTCACTCTTTTTCAGCGTACCAGGGCAGTCCATTTGAGAGTGGTCAGCAGGAGCCATTGTGATCTGCATCCATAAAGATGCTTTGATCAATGCCAGGCCTAAGATAGAGGCCTTGTTGTAATATTACTACTTATGTCCTGGTCCTACTGCAAGCCCCCTCCCAGCACCATCAGCAGAAAGCTGCCGGCAGTATAGGTGCCGGCTGTCTCTCACTGTGCACTTTGAAAGCCCCCGTGACTGACGGTGCCGCGCGATGCCGTGGGGTTCCTCATACTGCATCAGAAGTAGCGCGTTTACAGCCGCACTCGCTTCCTTACGGACTGTTGGCATAACTGGCTTCTGTCTGCGGCGTGAAAGTCTTCAGTGTCAGTGACAACAAAGCCTTTTCAGTGGAAAGTCACAAAAGCAAGGTGTCTCGGGGTAAAATGGGGACACCTGTGAATATACCGGAGGAACAAACACTATCCTTTCTAAATGCAAACACGAAAAAAAAAAAGAAAGTCAAGGCGTGTTAATAACGAAGCTGCTTTGATGTGTGGAAACGGCGTGCTTTGAAGTCCTGGCAGTTTGTGGGCCCCATACTGATGCACATTGCGAGCTCAATGGCAAACACAGTCTGGGGTCTGTGAAAGGAGGCTGGAGGATGTGAGCCACGGAGCACAGGGGAGTCTTCTGGTCGCCGTGGCGACGCATGCTCGGACACAGCGAGGAGAGGGGAGGTGGATGGGTTAGCGACGTTGAGCGATGGGAGGAGTCTGCGATAAGGCAGCCACGTCTCCTGTGAAACCCTGTCTGGGTGATGGTCAAGGTCTCGTTTAAGGTGGGAGGGGCAGGACGGTAATGACGTCCCGGTCGGTATGACACTAATATGACACTTTTGCAGTCCTCTTGAAGCTCATTCCTGGGTTGTAATAGGACATTATAATACAGTAATAGTCCATATATAAATGTTAGTCATGTTACCGAGGAAACCTCACTGATATTTTATTCTTATTAATTATTCTAATATCCATCCATTTTCCAACCCACTTATCCTTTCTGGGTGACGGGGGGGTCCAGAGCCTATGCCGGAAGCAGCAGGCAAAAGGTGGGGAGCAACCCAGGTTAGGAAATGTAAAAATGTTGACTTGCTTTGATTATAAAGTTAAATGTGAATCACTTGGCTGTGGCGTTCTTGCATGACGTCGGCAGCTCAGATCATATGATGTCATTTGCTGATTCTGAGCTCTTATGGCTATAGGATTTTTGTTGTTTCTCCCAGCCAGAAGCAGCCCTACACTTGACACCCCTTGTATTTCACGGGAAAGTCTAGGCATACTTTGTTTCAAATGATGGTACAAAATATACATTCGCATTCAGTCTCTTGCCCTGACTGCGCCAGTCCCTGGGATCAATAGCTGCAGGCTGTCCTGCCAGTAAGATTAGAAAGGTAAACATTGGGGTCTCTGGAACCATGAAAGATGCTAGAGCCAAAGCAGGACCAGGGATTGGCCAAAGAGTAGTGTCAGTCAAGAGTATCGACCAATCAAACCACACCAAGCACTGGTCCTTAGCTGCACTGTGTTCTATATATAACAGCAGGTTGCCACCCTTGGTTAAGTAGTGGGCACTTCGCCTTCTGCCAGGACTGTAGCTGTGAGAGACCAATAGGTGACTTTCCAAGTGTGAATCAGCGTTGTGTCAAAATCTGGTATCGCAGTCGGGGGTGGGTGGTTTTGTGGACAGGAAGCGGCTTCAGTTTAGCATGATGGGTCAGATGAGGCCTCAGCATTTCTGTCAGAAATCAGCGTCAAGGACAGGAGGAAGGTCACTTCAAGACTGTCCCAAGAGTGCTCCTGTCCCAAGATGGACACCTCCACTTTGGCGACTTCAGTAGCGAAAATTAACACAGCTAGTCCACCACTCACCACGTTTCCCTATTGGTCAAACATTTACAATGAAGTAAGGATCGGAGCCCAATGCTAATGGCGTATTATCCAGCCTAAGGAAGTATTGTCAGAGCTTAGAGGATGTGGGTACGTGTTTCTGTGTAAGTGATAAGGTTCCGTTTTTAGAATTGAATGTGCGTACAGTGGGCACCTTCTGGTCAGTTCTACTTACCAAAATGTGAAGTATTTGTCATTTAGAATGCTTTCCCACCAATGCTGTATATTATAAAAATAAAGGAAAAAATGAAATACATTAAAAATAAAAATACAGTATAGATATACAAAAGAATGCATCTCAAACCAATTCGGATTACCTAAATGCAGAATATTATATAGATAATTATCGATATAGAATATTATATTGATTATCGATAACCTGCATCATAGCCCTTGCATCATGTGAGTGATGCATCACCAGGCAGCCAGCATATCACCCATTTGCATGTCTGTGTTACTCTCCCTGGCCCTGCTTGAGGGACCCTCTTGCTTCATGGGTCAGTACAGTAGCTAATGGTCTCATGCCTTGCTTAGTACAGACGTTCTTGATGAGCGCTCATACATGAAGGGAGTCTGTATAGTGATAACAATAATCGATTGACAGCTGAGGTATGCATGAAATATTGCTAATTTTTGGTGCTTTTAGTTGTACTTCGGTTGATAATCGACAGTTTACATTTGCATTTTATACGCCCAAATGAATTCCGTGCCTCTGAATTGCTTGGGTCCCACAGAAGTCAGATGTTTATTATTTGGGTGTTAAAATGACCAACGGGGAAAAAAAATGGCACGACCTCGGAGGCTTCGTTTCAGTGGCCAGTGAGTGTGTGAAGTTTTGCTTTGAGGTGTCAGAGCTTCATTTATCGCCGCGGCGATGTGGTTACTCAGCTACTGAGCCCACGGTGTGGGACAGCACAGCTCCTCCAATCACAGCGCAGCGGCGCCGCACGGCACCATGGGAATGGCAGGGGTGACAGGAAAGCTGACTGCCCGGGAGAGGGGCAGCATTGGACCAGACGGCATCTGCCTTCTGGCAGACAGCAGGCCGTGAGAGAACGGGGGTGCGAAACGGGGCAGAGGAGGCGGCCCCCGTTTTAGGGCAATGACGCACATCGCGCAGCGGCGCCTTCAGCAGTATTTTGAATCGGTGATTTCATGTAATTCGATATCTCTGACTCACAGGGAATTCGAGGAACATTCAGAAAACTAAAAAAAAAAGGATTCTAAAAAAGGTACAAAGCAAACTTGCACTGTGTGCATTTATATCCAGCGTATAAATTAATTTCAGTTTCTGCGACATTCGCAACCAATGAATGTGAGATAGAGGAATTGTTTCTACACAAAATCTCAAAACAAATTTCTCCTTAAAAAATAATTATTTTCTTTCTATTTTATGTCAAATGAATTATATATAAAAATTATATAATTTTAATTAAATATTCTCCCATTTATCCATCCTTTTCCTGGAACCGCTCTTCCTATTCAGGGTCATGGGTTCCATTCACCAACATCATTTTATTATCCAGTATAGGATCACTATGATACTTAATATACTGACTGATATCAAAGCATGTACATGGAAAGGTAAGGTGGTTAACTGCCATTGCTGACGCACCACAGCACACCCATGTGACACAGCAGGGGGCAGCTACATGAGCCCCCGGGGAGCAGTGCTTGGTTACAGCACCTCGCTCAGGGTACCTCAGCGGTACTTGCAGGTTGGGGACTCAAAACGGCGACCTTTTAGATTACATAGTCACATCCTCAGCCATTACACCATCACTGCCCCATGCCTGTACTTAACATGCATTTAATGTTATTTCTGAAATCTTATTTTAGCTTATGCATGTAACCATGCATGACATGGTAACTCTGACTTGTGACTGGCCTGCTAGTTAGCGGATAGACACGGTTTTACTTTACTTGACTTTTTTGCTTTACTTTTTTACTTTACTTTAACGTGACCCCTCGGCATAATCATACGGCGATAGCCATGCAAATAGGAAGGGACTGTTTGCAGTGGGTGTACTCTTCATGAAGCATCACACCGGTGCAATGCATGTTTAAAATACTGCTGTGATGGATCGTGGAGGCGGAACGGCGAGGGCGGGTCGGGTAAAGAAGGAGGGTAAGCCGCAATCTTTGCATCAGTATGTTTTGACTGCGTACATCCAGTGTTCATAGTCGCCCAGGGGCCAGGTGGAAGCAGAGCGATCGGCTGAGTCAAACAGTCGCAGGGCGAACATGTCCAGCCAAGCAAGACCCAAGCACAAACATATGGTGTCACACGCCCTAACCCACCTTCACACACACACACACACACACGCGCGCGCGCGCACTCTGTGCAGGATGACGTCAGCCGGTTGGCTCGCTCGCTCTCTCTCTCTCTCTCTCTCTCGACTGGGCATCCTACTCCCAGTCGCTCTGTTAAGTTCGGCTTTAGCGCTCGGTCACCCCCCCCCCCCCCCACCACACGTTACCATGGTGACACTTGGCAGCAGCAGAAGTGTCTGTGCAAACAGGGAGGGGGGCAGGAGGAAGGGGGGGGGGGCAGTTCCTGAACCACACCGCAGTGTTGCAGCCCTGCCTGTATGTGGGTGCACAGTGCACATGCCTATTTATGTAGTGCTGTATGGGAGCCGACAGGTGCGTGAAGTGTTATGCAGAGACACACTCACACAGGCCAATGAGGAGCGGCCGGCCGGGAAAGAGAGCACAGAATGGCACAGGGGATTCACGGCCCTTTTGAAAATGAGACCGGGGGATACCGTTGCTGGTAATGTGGATTCTGGGGCCGGTAGGTGACACCGCAAGAGATCCGACTGGAGGTCCTACCCCGTCTCTGCCTGGCCTGGCATAACTCTGCCATTTAGCCATTTAGCTGTGGCTCAGTGGGCTTTGCAGCCGAAAGTCTTTTGCAGGCCTCATATCTAAAAACCATCTTACTTCTTGGTTTCCCACATAATTTGCCCACTAGAGGAACCCCAGCCCTCATTCCATGACCATCATTTACCGTAAGGCGTAATAGCGGCCAGCCACCCCGATTAGGTGGAAGTGTGCTTAGTGCTGTGCTTCTGCCAGAATAGGCAGCAGAATTCTGTGTGTGTGTCGTTAGAGGCTCTATTCATTTGTGCTCCCTGCAGTGTGCGAGCCGCGGGGAGCTGCTGGTCTCCCTGTCCTACCAACCCGTCACCCACCGGCTCAGCGTTGTGGTGCTGAAGGCCAAACACCTGCCCAAGATGGACATCACAGGCCTGTCTGGCAGTGAGTATCTAACCCCACCTCTTCGGGCGTCCATGTGTCAGGTTATTCCAGCTGAAAATATATGCATCCATCCATCCAGTTTTCTGAAACTGCTTACCCTATGCAAGCCTACAGCCTATCTCTGAAATTACATGGCACGAGGCACACAGACAGGTACACATTTCAGGAAAGTTAGAGGCACCCGTTCACCTAAATTGCATGTTTTTGTGATTTGGGAGGATACTGGAGTTTCCGGTTAACACAGAGCGAACATGCATGGACGTATGTTTCAGCCACTAAGCCACCATGCCACCCTGAACACATTCTGTTTTGCTTATTGGATTTAGGATATCCTGTGATATTTATTTTAGGTAGTGGATGTTTTTTTTAATCATTTGGAATTTGTGGTACCCAGCCAGTGCTCTGCCCATTCTATTCCTAGACCCATACGTGAAGGTGAACATCTTTTATGGCCGTAAGCGCATCGCCAAGAAGAAGACTCACGTCAAGAAGTGCACACTCAACCCCATTTTCAACGAGTCTTTCATTTACGACGTGCCCGCTGAGCTGCTGCCTGACATCTCAGTGGAGTTCCTGGTCGTCGACTTCGACCGCACCACCAAGAACGAGGTGGTGGGCCGCCTGGTGCTGGGTTCACACAGCCCCTGTTCCTCTGGCGCCCTCCACTGGCGGGAGGTCTGCGAAAACCCTCGTAGGCAGATTGCCAAGTGGCACAACCTTACTGAGTACTAGTGTAAGCCCACCCCCCCCCACACTCACACTCATATACAAAAGCTCAAGAGAGATATTTTTTCTCACCTTACAATCTTATTTTAAAACATTCATATAAAAAAAAACTTTATGGGACTTGTACAGTGGACTGTTCTTTCTGTGCCGTTAATAATGAATATGCGATTCAATTAAATTATTGCAGGAATTTTGTTCAAAGACAAAAAATCAATATACTCAAATTGTGCAAAAAAACACGGGGGGAAAAATTAAGCCGATTGAATGTGAATAACCAAAATACACAACGCAGTGTTTGTACTTGTTCTTTATGGGGTTAAATGTTCACAGCAAGAAGGAAGGACTTAACCCCCCAGCAGAGTAACCAGAAAAAGACTGCGGCCTGTCAGATTTCAGACCCCTCTTTCTCGTTCAGTTCCTCTTCCGTAGGTTGTATGTTGGTGGTATATACAGTCAAATTATTGCATGTCTTAAATAATTAAGAAAACAAGGACACAAGTGCATATAACTGGAACTAAACCTGACAAATAACCCATCGTTGAAGTGTCCAGTTACTTTTAAGGGATATTCAAACTGGTCACATTAATAAAGTAAGATTTAAAAAAAAAAAAAAATCTGAAACGCAAATCCTCCTAGAGCAATACAATCTGGGAATCTGGGAGAATGCAAATGGGTTAATTGGGAAAATGTATCCAAATGAGAAAATACTGTTATTGATATGATGACGATGATGATGATGACGATGATGATGATGACGACGATGATGACGATGATGATGATGACGATGATGATGATGACGATGATGATGATGATGTTGACGATGATGATGATGACGACGATGATGACGATGATGATGACGACGACGATGATGATGACGATGATGATGATGACGACGCCAGTGTCATAAAATTTTTTCATGTTTTCCGAGGATTGTGATTGTGCTGTCCTCACTATGACTCATATATGATTTGGCGAAACTGTAAATGTTTTAGGGCACTGTGGATGCAGCAGATTTCATGTTTCCATGTTTACGCACAAAGCCTATGTGGACGGCCGTGATTCCAGTGTACAGGTAACGACTACTGACGTTAAAACCGGAGATATTCTGATATAGGTAGCGCATGAAAAATAGGCAGAAATGTATGTGTGCAATAGGTCGTAATTAAACTTTAACCTGTACGTCTCCCATATTTATTTGCTTTTTGTTTCATTTGCTTAGTGAAGCTGTGTCCATGACTGTGATGTCAGTGTGGCTCACTCCTTTGAACTAAAACTGATGAACTTGTTTCCCAAGCTGAATTTGGCTGAATGTCTATTTTCAAGCAAAGCAATATGGATTTTCTTGGAATTATTTTCCTTGATTCCAAAGATTTTTTTAAGTTATCCAAGCTCTGAAAGCAAAATGTATTTTTTATATCATATACCCTAGCAATTACTATATCAGACTATATCAGATATCTGCTCTTCATAATCAAATCCAAATACTTATTGCCAGCTAATTTTAAACAAGTATGTTTGTCTACATGGTTTACATTTTACATCTTTAATGCTTTGCATTCACATGAGTACTTGCACTAACCCCATGTGAACTCAGACAAAGCCCGCATTCATCATGTCCATCTTTGTGTCCATGTGACACTTGCAGAGACACTCTGCAGGGTGATACTGAGCACGATGACCAGGGTGATACTGAGCACGCTGACCAGGGTGATTCTGAGCACACTGACCAAGGTGATTCTGAGCACGCTGACCAGGGTGATTCTGAGCACACTGACCAGGGTAAATCTGGGCACGCTTACCAAGGTGATTCTGAGCACGCTTACCAGGGTGATTCTGAGCACACTGATCAGGGTGATACTGAGCACGCTGACCAAGGTGATTCTGGGCACTCTAACCAGGGTGATATTGAGCACGCTGACCAGGGTGATACTGGGCACGCTGACCAGGGTTATTCTGGGCACGCTGACCAGGCCTCCCTCTGTGTGCTTGGCTACCTGTGCCGCATTAATTACTCTTATTCATGCAAAGTGATTTCTCAGCCAAAGTTGCCTTGGAAAGCTTTACACTGTTCTAGTCTAAAGCGACCGAGTCGGATGAGTGAGCTTGTGCTTTTGCCTGATGTAAACCATAACATGTATGAATTATAACTTAAACAACAACCGTGATTATTATCAACACAAACAAACAAGGATGCGCTGTTGGTCCACTGGCCTGAAGCACGGTCACTCTCTTAAGCAGGAACGGCGTAATGAAACAGGTTTTGGGTGACTGGCCAGGCCATGCAGTGCTGACCTCCCTATAACTGGTGTTACAATATTGGCACCTTGCCCAAGTATTGTGTTTGGTCTCATTACAGCAATCCATTGGCGATTCAGGAAAATTGAGCTGAATTTAGCATTTGTGCTGCTAGTGAATTGTTGCACACAGGTAAATTGGACACAGTACATAAAGTGCCAACAGTGAAACATCAACACAAAGCAAAGGTGTGTGTGTGTGTATATCAATATATATATATATATATATATATATACACACACACTCAAAATCTTCAACGGTACATCTGGTGCTAATACAGCACCTGTGTAAACTGTGTACAGTAACAACACAAACTAGAACTAAGTCATTCAAAATTTTCTTTGTATGAAATTGGAGGATTTGTTCAGGACATTGTTTGGAATTTATTTGCAGAGGAATACTTTGGCACCTAAGGACAATAGTCACTTGCTAGAGAGTGTATTGCCCTTCGAATATTCGGAATATCTCTGAATTCATCTGGAAATGTGAAAAGTAAATGTGCGTTGCTGTTTTCTTCAGTAAGGGTGTATAGGGTATGTTTTTAACTGTGTTTGTCCTCTGAGTTTCTCCAGCTGAGAGTGGTTTGCCTATTTTACTGCTCTCGAGAAAACAGGGGCAGAGTATATATATATATATATTGTAATATAGGATGCTGAGATCTTACTTTTCTTTTTTCTAATGAAGGTGTATATCAAATGTCTACTACAATTTGGTAATATGGAAAACAACTCCGATCTTGTGTTTCTTGTAGCATTTTCATAAAAGATTTTTTAGTTTTTTTTTTTTTATTTAAGTGTACTATTTGTTAGCATGTCAAAAACCTTCCTGTATAACCTTAGAGGAAATCTTAAAAAAAAAAAAAAAAAGTTACCCACAAAAAACGTTAATATTTCATGGTTCATTGGCTATATTTTTGCAGTATTTGAATTTCTATGCTTTGTAGAGAAAATCACAGTGATCATTCCCTCTCCTTATTAAGAACAGACCATCTTCTTTGGTTGTCAAGCTCCTAAGTTTCCCCAACTCCTGGAATTGGTGAATCCAGCCTTTAGGGTGGAAGCACATTCACAAGTAGCTAATGCAAGAGTGGGCTGTCGGGGAGAGGCGATGACTGGGGAGACTGGCAAGAAAACAATGTGTTGGCAGTTTGGCCTTCAGATCTTGTACTACAGCTCTGGTCCCTTTGAGCTGCCGTCTGTTCCCACGGCAGTTGTATTTCTGCACGTAAACGCCACACTATTCATTTTCACACCATCATTCCGATCCGGCCCCCGTTTTCACACAGACCCTTACAGCACAATCCCTCACAGGGCGTCCTCAGGATTAATTGCTAAATGAACTTAGGCCTAATTGACGGACGTGTGCGTTCAGCTGTAAATTGGATCGGCGCGATGTGAGAATCTCACCAGAGACTCATTTTTCAGACACTGAGACAGCCTTTAGAGACGTCAGACGAGGGACCGAAATCCCGCCGGGCCGTCATTAAGTGCTTTGTGAGTAGAAAGGAAATACTGTTTCTGCGGCGTTAACGTGCTCACGGGCGGGAGGGGGCAGAAAGTGAGAGTCGGGGTGTTTCTGCACACCCTGAGTCTGCGCAGCAGTGCTCGCACCGCGACGTGGTGGGACTTGGCCCAGCTCGGCGCCAGATGGACGCGGCGCAGGTGGACGCGCACCACGTCTCCTCCTTCGCCCTGTTCCTCCGCTCCTTCCTTTTCATCCCTCCGTCCCATTTCCTAATCCCCGGCTGAACTGCCAGCTTTGAGTCTCAGTCCACAAGCCGCCTCTCAGCCGGGCTGAGTACGCGGAGGAGAACGTCTGCCGTT
>JAODKL010000135.1:13609760-13623744 GCA_026780765.1 Petrocephalus schoutedeni
CTGCTCAGGAATGAATTTTCTCTGGAATCATCTCACCGCATTTGTTTAGTCTGTGTGATGGCTGCATTGCTCTACATGACAGTTACACAGGGAACCACCCTCGTAAGGCCATGTCATCATGTGATCATGTGATTGTGAGAGCTTCTGGTTATTTTGGGTCAGCTCCTACGTCAGTCAGTGCCATAAAATAACTCACAATCTGCCACCGACTTCCTCCATCACCCCCATTGCTTCTTCTTTCACCCAGTTTTGGTATAATTCCAGGCCAAAGAATGGTCCACCCGTTACACAAATTCCCATTCAATCTCTCTCTCTCTCTCTCTATATATATATATATATATATAGACACACACACACATACACATACAGAATTGATTTCTTATGTTAAGCCAGTTTGGATTCTTGGAAGTCCACCTTTATCATCACTCAATACCCATAATGCAGTTCTCTGTGTTCAGGTGGGTATCTTCGCTTTCTTAAGGACGTCTTTCATTCAACAAAGGTTAACTTTCGGGCAGCACTGTGACTGTGTCCGACAGAAGATATCCCGGTAACTGCTGTGCCCTTATGTTGGAGACAGACATGGGGCATTATCAAAAAACCAGGCTATTCTAAGATTTTTGAAATGGGTGGCATCAGAGGGGCTATCATTCACACAGAAGGGCCAGTCAGTGGTATGTTTTGAATCTGATCTGTAAGTGATTGGGGGATGGGGGAGTACTCCAGAAGCGAATCAGCTTTCAGTGGGGTCCAGTGCCTTTGTGGCCCCGCCCCTTTCAAAAATCACAAGTCTTAGGATTTGATCTGCCTGCTACACTGCTCCCCCCCCTTAGAATCAGGTGGGGGTGCAGATTAAGAAACACCACTATATCTAGCGTGCTGGCCTAATGTGTTGTGTACGTCTATGGCATGTAATCAGACGGCAGGAAGACGCAGGATCATGCCAAAAACCACACAGCTGCCATACGGCTTGTGATAGTTGCTTGTTTTGACTTTTCCTTTGCAAGTCAGGCAACATTTTTTACATTTGCATTGGAGTTCATCCAAAGAAAGTCCCACATTCCTGCATTGAAGTCACCATGGCGACGAGTGGGATTCCATGACATCATTTTTTGATCAGGTTGCTCTCCATCACAGGGCAGGAGATTCTGAAGCATAAATTCACTTGACCATAAACTGGCTATTTGATTTGTTGATAAAGCCACATTTCTGATGCCAAACATGTTGACCAACACTTGGGCAGTCAGCTGAAAGAGTTTTACTCATAGAGACGCAGATACTTCTGATGTAGGTACAGTATGGCTTATTGCTGTTTGAGAATCTGTGTGGAGCTGACGTCACCAGCCATCCTGAATAGCGCAGGTATGACCTTGGCTTTTGTGAGATAATCTGGAGGACAACGTGCAGGCTGAAGGGATGATGAATTGGTTCCTCTGATCAGCGAGAAGCAGCCTTAACCTCCATTGTAGACCTGCTTCATCTTAAATCTACACCCATTAATGGAGATTTTTAGAGATGCCCTATACAACACACAAAACACCAAGAACAGGCACCACAGTCTCCTCTAGTTCCCATATTTGGACCATCTGCTCATCGTCTTTGAGGGTTTAGTGACTGACGTACTGTCAGTTTTTATTGCAGCATGTTTGCGTCTGACCTGGATTAACTGTGGGAGTCAGGAGAAATGCAAAACATCGTGTTCTACAGCAGGGCATGGGAACTGAGTGTTGTGTTTGGCTGTGGTACGTAATTGCAAGCGCCAAGAGCACCATGTAGACTTATTTTCAGCAGGAGATGGAGAGAGAGAGAGAGAGTGAGAGAGAGAGAGAGAGAGAATATTGGGGACTGCATGCCTATAAATAAGGCCCCTCATTCTGAATAAGGCCCCTCACCCTGCCAGATTTGTTAAATTCAGTCGTCTCTGCAGGATAAGTGACGATTCAGACTTTAGGACAGGTTCATCTGCAGAGTACAATTTGATTGTTTAAAACGATGGGGAAAATGCAGGAAAGGGCCTGTCCAGTTTTCGTAAATACACCTCCCTGGCTGAGATTAACAACTTCATGAAGATCCCCTGGCCTATCAGCTATCATCTTCTCTCCTGCTCTCTCCCATCTCATTTCAGGTGGTTCTGATCCAGCCGGTGAAGGCTGCTTTGGCACTTCTCCAGAGATGGCTGGCCTTCTGCATCACCTATGTGCACCAGCTGCATGACCCAGGGTCCCGAGCGCTGATCCGGCTCGCAGTGCTGGTCCGTGTCCTACTGAAGCTGGACTCAGTGAGCCGGGCTTCGCCTGTCCCGGGGCCCGGGTCTGGACGAGCATGGTGTTGAATGACCCGCGGGAGCTCAGCCAGGTCCTGATGCAGCTGCTGATTAACACCCCGCCCTTCTGTAACGTGGACTGGAAGCCGCTGCACACACGCGTGCCTTTGTGTTTAAGCTCTCAATAGCAGCTGTTGTGTGTACTTGCCGGCTTATGTTGGGATGCGAGCCCATTATACACTTGATAGTGTGTGAAATCACCAGGAAGTTGTTGCTCTGGCCACCTGGTGATTCATATTCCGTTGACATTGTCATTTACATTTACATATGTAGCAGATGCTTCTGTCCCGAGACGTACCGACGTACCTGCTGCCTGCGGAATCGGCTCGGCGTAAGAGCAGCTGGGGTGGGCTTCCTGTGATTGGCCAGGCACGAGTGTAAGCAGGACTGGAGCAGGAGCTACACAACATCTTCCAACGTCTTCCAACAAAGCAAGAACATAATAGGAAACGCAATGTAGAGTAACAGTGATTGTTAGATATAAAAAGATGTCTTATCAATATGAGTTTTTAAAGCAAAAAAAAATAATTTTTCCGTCCTCCATTTTGTCCCCCAGACATTGGGAAAGCCAAAGGATGCCTACTTAGACAATAAGGGCAGTCTCTCATCGCTCGCAGGAGGGCAGGATGTCAGACGCGGGAGCCCGCTGGTATTTAATTGAGGTGCAGCCTCACCCCGGCAGGTGTGTCGCAGGGGCAGACCGAGGCCCAGGTGCATGCTGGGATAGAGGAGCCCTCTGTGCTGCTGCTGCTGGCAGAGCAGAGGCAGGATGCCAGCTATGCCGGGAATGCGGGGCCCTCAGGTGGCCTGCCCCCAGCACGCTGGCCCGTTTCGGCCCCACCGTCCCCGGCGTGAAATTCCACTCTTCAGGAAAATAAACTCAGCACTTTTCAGTTAACTGCACTGTTAATGTTAGTCTGTCCTTCCTCTCCCCTCCAGGAGGTATGTTGTCTCCTTGGCTTTTCTCCTACAAAGTTATGCCTTCCATTTGTATTCATCCATCACTGTAACTTCATTATACCCATAAATTCATAATCTCAGATTCTCCCGAAATCTTTAAATTAATCATTAGCCTGTCGGGACTGACAGAGTTATTTAGTGGCTAAAAGCCTGCCAATGTCTAAGGCTAAGGGGGGGGGGACAGTGTGGGGAGGGGTTCCGTTTCAGTGCTTTATTTGCTGAATAGTGCGTGCCGTGTGGGTGCGTGGAAGGCGGTGGCTGTGTGTCACTGCGGAGGCTGGTAGCGCCGTGTTAAGGGTCTATGTTAAGGGTGGCGGCAGAGAGAAGGTCGGGAAGGTTCAGCGCGGCTCGCTCGCCTGGATGACGAGGTTCACAGAGTGATTCCCGAATGGTGAAGCCTCTTCGTTAAGAGGCACAACTATACCCTTGTGCTAATTAATTGAAACAAGTAGTGTTTATTTTACAGCTGATTTTCAGTTTAATGCCGGAAAGCCTACAATACGCTACCATTAGTCACTTTTCCACTGGGTTGAGGTTACCCATTGTTGTTGCGATTCCAGACGGGGTCGGGCATCTCCCAGTATGCTCACTCCCTGCGCCACACGTCGAAAATGGCGGGGAGTGTCACAGACAAGAGGAAGATCGAGATGCTTGACTAGACTTGAAACTCTCTGGATTTAAACCCTATAGAGAATCTATGGTCAATCAGTGCCTTTGTGGGATGGACTGTGCCACAGAAGATAAGCTTATTCAGGCATTAATTACAGCATGATACTGTGACCCCAAGATCATCAAGGACTGCTCAGAGTTGTTGGATTCTATGCCGAATAGCATCCAAATGCTACTAAACAACCGAGGAGGTCATGCTATATATTGCAATGTTGGAATTTGCACAAGAGAGTAGCTCTAACCAGAGTTGCACAATATTGTTGGCACAATGACCACAGGTACTGCATTGGTTTACCGAATTGACCCGGACTGTTTCAACAAAATATATACTTGTATTATTAGTTTAAAATTGTGTAAGTGACAGTTATAGCTAAGCATGACAATGCAAATGACAGCACAATCCCTGTATGGGTGTCTGTAAGGAGTGGTTTGGGTACCTGGGGGAGGCACGCTGTGTCTCTTTGTTGGGCTCTTTGATGGCCCAGTGGCTTGTCAGTGCCCATCAGTAGATTAGACCAGGCAGCAGGCCTGTTTTCTAGGCAATAATTGATTGCGTCTTAGAGCTTCTGTGACTCCTGCTCCTGTGTCATATAGATAATGCGATGTGTAGGTTCTGTCCGCGTTTTCAGGGAATGTTCTAGGAAACGGGACATGGGGTCAGAAACAAGGATCAAAACATACGATAAACAAAAGAAGAATAATACGTGTAGTTTGTAAACTCTACCAATAAACCTCAGTGACTATGTACACTCCCGGGTGAAGAAAACTGGGCCAAACTCAAAACTGCAAAACATTAAGCTTTTAATGGTCTCAACAGCAAATAGCCAGAAGGTATTTTGGAAGATTTTGGACACCCAGACGATGTGTTAATTTGAATAATGATCTGTTAGAAAGACCATTAAAAGCTTAATGTTTCGATATTTACACCGGTACATCCCTCTGTATAGTGTGCGTGCCATGTGGTGGTGTTGCTGTTGATGGCCTCAGCAGATATATGGTCACCTAGGGGAAGGCAGGGTAACCATTCACCAGCCCGGCCTCATGGGAGCTGCACTGGGGGTCCTGGGTCTCATCCAAAGTCCTTTGGAAGCCTGCTGCTGTTTTATCCTCTCAGATGCTATGTTGCTATGGTTTCAGTCACGCGTTAAATGCAGGCTTATGAACTGGGCTCTGACCAGGTACTTCACGTCAACATATTTGGGTTGTCATGAGAATCTATGCGCCAGCCTCTGCAGGGACTTAATATATATGCTTTGAAACTGAAAGTTTGGGCTTCCAAGGACTAAAGCCTTCTGTGTTTTGTGTCCTTAATGACTCACGCTGCCGGGGCCAATGACTCTGCAGTTAACCCGTTCTGTATTCAGCCGCTGGAACACAAACGCCGCCCGAGGTGGCGGGAGTTTAAAAATGACTGTCAGACAGCCGCCTTCTATGATATCGTCATTAGTGGGCAGGAAGCCCCAGCGCGGCAGGCTGGACGCAATCCGAGCAGAAGTGCATGACACCGGGGCTGTTTTTGTTTGCTCGTCAGTGAATTAGTCATTCATGCGTTCCAATATGAGAAAGGGGTAATGTAATTATTAACAAAAAGGACAGGGATCCAGCACGGCAGGGCCATGGACTGCCAATAATTATTCTAGCCGCCAATCTTTAGATTACTCACCTGGCGCTCAGCTCAACGAGCCAAAGGCACCATGATTTACTCCGCGTTCCCGACTCACCGTGCCTGCACT
Source organism: Petrocephalus schoutedeni (assembly GCA_026780765.1). Lineage (NCBI taxonomy): Eukaryota > Metazoa > Chordata > Actinopteri > Osteoglossiformes > Mormyridae > Petrocephalus > Petrocephalus schoutedeni. The sequence goes on from JAODKL010000135.1 coordinate 13,615,446, forward strand.
TCCACACCTGCAGGTCAGGCCACGTCGGTAAGTGCACGCCCCCACAGCGTACCCCTCATGGACATCTGCTGTGGAGAACATCCTCTTTTCACCCCCACCCCTCCTCTGGAGTGATGCCATATATGAGCCTCTGCACTGTTATGATTGTGTCCAACTGCTGAAACAGACTAACTCAGGCAAACTGTTTTTATTTCTGATATAAGCGAGAGGAGGTCTTTTCAGGGATGACAGCTTACGGTGGACGTAGCAACAGAACGCTGTTCGAATGAGGCTGGGCCATTTTCGGTATTTTGACTAGAGATCACTGTTTTTAAAGAGCCAGAATGTTTTCTCGTCCGTTTTCCGTATTGCTCGTTCTGTACAGGGTCATGGGGGTCCAAAGCCCATCTTGGAGACGACAGGCACAGCAGAGCTCACACACCACGTACAATCCGGCAACTGTGGGGGAAATTGGGGAGCCCGGATTAAAAACAAAACATGATGTGAGGAGGGCACGCGACCTCCTCGCACGTAGCGGGGGATCGAACCTCTCCAGAGATGCAAGGTGACTGTGCTGGCCATGGCACCACCGTGCCCCCCCCCCCCCCGTTTCATCCTCCTCGTTCTCCCCACCCTAATGCTTCTTCTTTGTCTTGCTGTGTGATGGTCCATCTCCATCTCCTACACCCTCTGCCCAAGCAGTCTGAGACCTTCAGAACCAGGAAAGCCGGCTGAAGCCTGCCCGATAGGGCTTCTGGGGTGCACTACAGGGCCCTTAATGCCCATGCCAGCTCTGCCACACAGACTCGCCCGTCTCTTCCAAAACCCGGGGGGACAGACTCCCGTCCTGCAGACTCTTACATGAAGCCAGAGGGCCAGTCCAGACCGCAAAGCATCAGCAAACCATCTGCTGGAAGCTACATATGACTAAGATCTCTGCCTCCACTCTCCGCCTCTGCCATTCACACATTGTGCTGAGACCTGGCTGCCAAAGAGCCCAACTGAGCGCTTTGTAGACGTCATGGACGTCATAGCTGACCTGTGCAAACCCCTTTGAAGAAGCGTGGTGTCCAGCACATATTCCCATTAATATTATCTGATATTCATAATGGAAAGTCTGACTACGCTTCGTACACTATGTGACAAAAGATCTAAAATCCAGTGTCTGAAATTTAATCTAGAAAGCTGCCATCAAAAGATCCAGCCTTCTGCTAATGACTTGTCCTGGTCAGTGTCACTGGTGGGCTGGGGCCCATCCCAGATAGCAGGGAGTACAGAGTCGGGGGATAACCTTTGACAAGATGCCGGTCCATTGCATGGCATAAACACACAAAGAGTGATCAAGGACACCAATACGCCTAACTGCACGCCCATGGGTGGGACCCGGCACGACATCAGGAGAACATCCATTCCACGCAGATCCGTAAATACCTGAGGTGTTTGTGTGACAGGATTCAGTCCGTCGTCTTACCAGTGCACCTAGCAACGCTTCCTGTCTTTGCCATAGCAACGCTTCCTTTTGCCCAAATTAGGAAGCCTCGCTCAGCATTGCATGGGGGCCCCCCCCCCCCCCCCCCACAATCTTCAGCGCAGCAATGGTGAGAACAGACCCGTGTTGCCAGTCAAATCCCTGCCGGCTAATCTGATTCCTTATACTGTATGTCTATGTGTTGCTAATGAGCTGATTTATTGTAGGCTGTAGGGTGCTGAGGAAAGGCCCTCTGTCTCCCTTGTGTGTTACAATGATGCCCTGTCACCCCCCCCCCCCCTCCCCCACCAATGCAAGCAGTTGCTACAGGTGTTGAGAAAATGCTGAATATTTATGAACTGCCATTTACCCCGGTGTTAAACAAAGGACTCATTATAGATGCATGGTCATACGGAATCCCTGCGGGTAACGATTAGAACCCAGAACGTAAGGAGCGAGCCTCCCACGCCAGCACCCACGTAAGTGGGAGGAGCTGTGCCGTGGGGGCATGACGCATCGGCTGTATAACGAGGGGCTCCCTCTCTCTCATAGGCTGAGAGGTGGGCTGGTGCAGGTGCGTGGGAGACGCCGCGCTCTCTGGGGGTGACTCACAGCACCGGCGAGCGTAAGACGCGCTTCGATTGGTGGCCATTCGGGATCCGGTCATTAGTGCGGCATCATTATTCTCATGTGTGACATAGTATTGCGCGTGGATCAAAGGGAAGGGATAAACAGTGGAAGTTAACTGGTGTGAGCTGGTGCTCTGTGTACTGGGAGTAATGTGTGTAGAGATGTAACTGGGGAGGAGGATGAGAACAAGGAGAACGGGAAGATGTTCTGCATGAAAAGAAGGGCCAAATGTGTGGTGCTGTGGAATAATCTTAGGCCATTAAGTGCAGACATGCAAAGCTATTCAGCTGGGTATTTGTTCCAAAACGTAGTTTAATATCACAATATATGCAAATGAGCTGTTACAAAATTAACACGAATTTCTTCTGCTCTCCAGAACGTTTCTAGTATCTTGTTGGATGGCTAGAAGAACACTGATTACCAAACATCTCCTTAGGGACACCCCATATATTTATTAACTTCCTCCTTAGGGCTTAAATAAGTTAAATAACTTGATTAGGTATTGATTAGCCAAACATGGTGAGTTTGCGCTTCAGTCAATAAATACATGGGTATATTGGATGGTCACTGCAAACGCTCTCTGATGTCTAGGGAGATTTTGGAATGGCTAAGCTAACACTTTGCCAGTTTTACACTGACATATAATTTTCTCTGACAGCCTAAGACTTTTTCACACTAGTGTGCATGGACAGATAATTAAGCGTGGATCTGTCTCCTTGTATTACTTTTTCCTTATTGTTTCTTGAATATTTTATCCAGCATATCTTAAAGGTGTTATTATACTTTGGGCATGTGAACAGTCAGTTCCCTAAGTTGGAAGCAGGAAAAATGGCAAAGTGTAAGGATCTGGGAGACTTTGACAGGGGCCAAATTGTGATAGCATGATGACAGGGTCATTGCTGGTATGCAGTGGTCAATTTCTACCAAAACTGGTCCAGGGAAGGCCAACTAGTGAACTGGTAACAGGGCCACGGGCACCCAGAGCACCTACAATAGACATGTGAGCTTCAGAACTAGATTATAGAGCAATTGAAGAAGGTGGCCTTTTACATCATGTGGAAGGTGGACTGCTTCACGCACTTGGGCAAGAGATGGCACCATGGTGCATTATAGAAGGAAGGCAAGGTGGTGGAGGCAGTGTGATGCTCTGGGCAGTGTTCTGCTGGGAAAGCTTGGGTCCTGGCATTCATGTGGATCACCTACCTAAACATTGCAGACCAAGTACACCTCTTCACGGCAATGGAATTCCCTGGTGGCAGTGTCCTCCTTCAGCAGAATAGTGAACCCTCCCACAATGCAAAAGTCTTTCAGGAATCAAATGAGGAACATGAGAAAGAGTTCGAGAGAACGAGTTGTTGCTTGGCCTCCGAATTCCCAGGTCTCAATCTGATCAAGCATCTGTGGGATGTGCTGGACAAACAAGTCTGACCCATGGAGGCCCCACTTTATAACCTACAGGACTTAATGGATCTGCTGCTAACATCTTGGTGCCAGATACCACAGGACACCTTCAGAAGTCATGCAGAGTCAATGCCTGGACGGGCCAGAACTGTTTTGACAGCATGAGGGGAGCCTGCACAATTTCAGACAGGTGGTTTTAATATCATGGCGGATCCTTCCATAATACTATCACTACAATGTATCAATGCATATATCTACATTCCTTTGAACACATCCCACTAATAAGAAAAGGCAGGCAGGTGGTGTAGTGGTTAGGGACACCGTGTAATTCATGTAACTGTGTAATCAAAAGATCACCAGTTTGAGTCCCTGACCCGCAAATACCACTGAGGTACCCTGAGTAAGGTGCCGTCCCCAAGCACTGCTCCCTGGGGGCTCATGTAACTGCCCCCTGCTATGTCAAATGCATAGGACATGTTGCATTGTAGTGCATCAACAATGACACTAAATCACCTTCAAAATATATCCTGCCATAAGTCATTTTGTTTGAGGTGGGTAGCACTGTGCGGGGGGGCATTAGGAGGTGCCCTGGAAGCCACCTCCAGTGATAGCGGATCGGATCCTGCCCATGGAGGCACTTCTGTGAAATTTGCCTACTTCCCCTGTGTTTGTATGGGTATCCACCTGTAGGGGAGCAAACAGGCATCTCTAAAAAGGCATAGTATATTTGTGTGCGTTCCCCCTGTGGTCCTGGCTCCAAATAACCCTGCAGTGGCAGTTACACACACTTACACTTTACAAGATTCCCTCCAGTATCGTTTAAATATAAAGAATCAAAATGACTTTCCCCAAATAAGTTTTTTTTTTATTAGAAAATCAAAAAAGCATTCAAATCTAGATTTCTGCAATATAAAAATGTCCACAGAGTAACACAGCACTTTACCCCATCCGATAACAGTAACATTACACACAGCAGCTCATGGTCCTTCTGGTCTTGCAGGAGAGGAGTGACCATTTAAAAAAGGACACCAAAACAGAAGGTACAGTCTCTGCTCCAGCTGCACCTTGCACCTGGGAGCACAGGTTTACATTTCCCGCAACTTACAGTACAGCTTATGATCAGTTTTACATTTACTTCACAGGGGTCTCCGACATCAGTTACATTGCTGCTGCCATTAAACAGTACTTTAAGGGTTCCTTTGATCGTAACTTACACACTGCCCGCAGAAAGGCTCAGTGACATTCTGAGCGCGGCACAATGTCGAAGTATAATGTCCACCAGGCCTCCCTTAAAGCGTATAGAGTTCATGCTGAGATCTAGTACGCTTCCTCCCCTGCTCAAATACTTATTTTGTCGGAATCCAGAGAGGCACAATGCAGGTCCACTCCCCCTTGGAGTACTACACCATACTATCGGGAAATTCTCCCGGGCCCCGCTTAAGATTCATGAATAGTTTTGGTCTTTTCCGATGCGCAGCTGCATATTTAAGCTGTTCCTAAATCGACAGTAACACTGATCTGTCCGCGGTGCCGACACAACAGACCTATATGGTGAGTCTCATTTCCCCGGTATATAACCCAGAAAACCTTCTGCGGCTTTATGTGATCGGGACTCCAGCTCCAGTCCGTCAAACCGCACGCTCGTCACCGCGGCGTCCGAAAACGCGGCTTACAGGTGAGCAGATCTCATGACGCAACGGCCGTCGTTTGTCAGCTTGACTGTTCTCTTCATCGGCCTTGACACCTGTCGCTCCCAAACCCAAAACGGCTCCGAGAGGGTTTATTGCTACACCGCCTTCCCCACTGCCAGGCGCTACTCGGCGCGCCTCCGTCCGAAGACCGCAGACACGCTCCTCACGATGCCTTTAATCCCGACGGCCCCTTTCTTGAGAGCCCTGGCGTCCCGGATGAGATCGAGCAGCTCGTGGAACACCAGCAGCACGCCGTGGTAGTTCTCCGCGGCGGAGGTCTCGAAGAAGGCGCAGTCGGCCGACATGGCCAGCAGCCGGCCCTCCTCGCCGGAGACGGCGCGCTGGTGCTGCAGGTCGCGCTTGTTGCCCACGATGATGATGGGCGCGCCGCCGGAGCCCTTCTTCCATTGCCGGATGAGCTGCACCTGCTGGCGCACCACCTCGAAGCTGGCCCGGTCGCAGATGCTGTAAACCACGATCACGCCGTCGGCCCACTGGAGCTGCTTCTCGGTCACGGGTTCGGCGCTTTCAGAGTCCTGGACGGAGGGAAAAGGCAAACATTACATTTATGTCGAAACTCTTAAGCTAAAGCATTGCAATGGCAAAGACACACAAAAAAAAAACTCAGTTCCCAGATGTTTTACGCATGACTTACCTGTGGATACAGGGAGTCCCAGATGTTGAATGAAATCTCCCGTCCATCTATTTTGTCACTGTGATTGTATATGGACTCTGGAAAGAAATCAAAGGGTCATCAGTGCATGGGAAATGCCACAGTTATTCTGCGCGTCATTAATTTCATCCTTTATTACTCTTAAATTTGACTCCACTTACCTATATCGCCGTATTCGCCTATGAACCTCCTGGTGAGAAATCGCACGGTGAGCGCTGCGAGAGAAGGAACATTGCGCGATAAATCAGACGCACATGTTTGTAAACAGCGCCTCAATATCAACTTTCTACATGCAGGCAACTCAAAGCCTTCGCTGCGATGGCGAAGTCAGAAAGCTTACCTGATTTCCCGACGTTTTCAGCGCCGAGTAGCAAAATATTTGCTTCCATTTTTTGTTGGCTGCTGTCCATCGTTTTGCTGCTGTTGGAGCTGGATTTCACTTGAACAACCATTTGCACGACTGTAAGTCCTCACCGATGCCGGCGTTGTAGTGTACAGTCCAGTGCGCGAAAGCTGGCTTATATACAGTGTGGGCGGGGCCGCAAACAGGGTCGAACATAGGATGGACCAATCAGAAGCCTTTAATATTAGCCGAGACGGTAGGGGGGAACGCGCTGTATTATTAACCACCTACGTGGGGTATCTCCAGTCATTCGGCTTGTAGCTGTTTTAATTGACATTCCGGGGATTTTTGTACACTTGACGTTTCGCAAAATATAGGACGGCTATATGTGTATACGATACAATTACAGGGGTCTAGCTATATATCGAAATTTATAGGTAAATTGGGAAAAATGAAATTTAATGGTGTTTGGCAGGTAATAAATCTATTTGGAAAGATGGTCACTAATAGAAACATTTGTAATTCGCCCTTTACACACAAAACAGTACAACCTGTATTGTTAGTCGGTTGTTTTATTTCTCTGCTGTAATTAAATTAGCACATTGTATTTTGTCTATTAGAACACAAAACTAAAGGGCATTGGAATATTTTAATTGGCAAGGAATAAAAACCGATCGGGGTATCACTTGAATACAAATATAGAGGCCGGAGAAAGGAAAGGTTTAATTTTAACCCGGGATATCAGTGTTGTAAATGGGGCTGAAATGAAGACGAGATTTCACTAAATTATAACATTTTGGGGACACTGTGCCAGATGGTTTGTCGGGGAAAATACGAATCTGGGGTCTGTACAGACAGACATTTTAAGATTGTAAGAGCCAAAGATTGTTGCCTGCTTGACTAAAGCACGCACGGGCGTCCCGTTTAGGACACATTCCTCTTCAGGCAGAATTGCCCCCATATTCGACCACGTCCTGCGTACTGATGTCATACCTGGAGTAGAAGCGCATTGTAAAAAGGATGCAAAAGTAACTGCAATGTTTTCATAAGCAGAGGCACATAACCACGGTCAGAGCCCCGCTACTGCCTTCTTCAATGGTGCAGTTTGACAGTAAAGCGTAAACGTTGTTGACCGGGGGTGGGGTGATGTGGCAGCAGTAAAAGTTGTTTAAAATAAATGTATTTGAAGCTCTTGGGGTTAAGCGTAAGTCCGTGCATTAAGGCGGCGCCGTACGTAGGAATAAAAATCAGCCGGAAATGGTATGATTTAGTCTGTGCCGGTCTACATTTACTGCATGGCGTACGTACTTAAAATCGATTTCGCTTTCAAGCTTTGAAAAAGGTTTAGAGGAATGATTATTGCGGTTCAGCAACATGGAGTACTCGAAGTTACAAAACGGCGCCACCATGTGGATGTGATTTTTTTGTGTGTATGTTTCCAAATGACCTGCTTGGAGAATATTGTTGGCCTACTATTGAAGGGCTGGTGTAATGACGATTTACTTTCACAAAATTCACACCATTGTTCAAAACATCGTCGTAGATATTTTTTTATTTGCAATGCAATATGCTACAGTTATTGCAATGTCTGATTGCACCAAAACCGCTAAATTCGAGAACACATCAGAATGACAGTGGCAGTGCACAGAATCTTTGAACTTAGATTTTCAAGCTCTATGTACTTAATACGAAAAATAATAGATAATAGAGACCAAACCTCAGAAAGTAACCTTGTAATCTTACACCAGTGGTATTTACACAGGTCATCTTACACACTACTCACCTACAAGCCATATTTCATATCAAACATTGTGTTAAACGGACACAAGAAAGAATTTATTGGCAATGTATTGCTTAATCCCAAATTCATCTGTATATACTGTCATGGCAGGGAATACAGCGAATGCCGTGCCACTAAACCCATTTTTATTCTATAGCTGACAATGTTCTTGGCACAATTATATACGAAAAAATTTAAAAATACATTGGAGCTTAATTCTTGGACTCAATACATACAAATTGTCTATGTGCATGAACAACCATTTTTTAAACAGTTTCCAACTCTTAAGTTTTACAAAACGATTTCTGCATTAATATACAAAAAATAATGCTAA
>JAODKL010000135.1:13645698-13661169 GCA_026780765.1 Petrocephalus schoutedeni
AGCTTCCGGGATAGGCTCCGGACCCCCCGCGACCCTGAACGGATAAGCGGGTTGGAAAATGGATGGATGGATGGATTAGTTCTTCAGTATTGTGTGGATATTGTACTATAGATTATTATGTAGTAGAGTATTATAGTAGTGAGGAATACCACCCAAGGCACACCGTTGAGTCTGACTTTCGTCCGCACAGAGCTGGAGGCCCTCTGCAAGCGGACCCTCCCCGATTTTGCACACAGGTTCCTCTTCAGTCATCCTGATCAGTACCCTGTCGCCAAGCTCCTTGCTGTAGTGGCGTTTGCATTTGTCATTGGGCTGGGTAAGACCGAAATGCAGTCACGATGACTTTAGATTACATTCTCTCTCTCTCTCTCTCTCACTCACACACACACAAAATATGGTGTAATTCTTGACGTTGTTTGTAGGATTATTCATCGGGCTAACAAGCCACATTCCCATGTCCGCCGTGTCCAGATGGATTTCAGCATACGTTTTCTTGGGTAGGTCTTTCTCTGCATTATACACTGGGACAGAAATGTGTAAAATATGACAATAAAATACATTGACATTGTAATAAAGCATTTCCTTCTCACCATTTCTTAACGCTGTTATATTTCTTTGTCTGTGGATGTTTTAGGTGTCTGCATTGTCGGGGCGGTAGTCTCCTATTATTTCCGGTGTTCGCTCCTCCTGATGGTTCACTGCATGCTCAGCTCCCAGAGCAAAACCTTGATCATGATTTTTGTCCTGTATGCCGTCTATCAAGGTATATTGTTGAACCTGAACCCCCAATCCTTAATTTCTTCTTCTCACTCAACTGGAACTCATAAAGGCCATTATTCTTTAAGGTCCCGTTGTCAACATCCATCGTAATCTGCAGGATGTGACTTTCTCTATGGGATGCAACCTGGACCTCCAGGTCGAGCACAGCAAACTCATGTGGAAGTCTCTGCACGATCCGTTAGCGACAGTGCTGCAGAACATCGTGGTCAGTACCTTGACCTGGCCCTTCTTGCCCAGTGGAGGTGGTATCGTTTTGTAGCTTTAGTAAAAGTGCCAGGGTCCAAGTCATTGTTCTCTGTGGCAGGACCAGAAAGATGTGCTCCAAGCCGAAGCCAGGAACGTGAGCTGGATGTTCCAGAACATTACAGACGAGCTACTGGGGGCATATGGGTATGACACCCTGGATCAACCGCTCCCCGGAACAGGGGAAAGCACCCAGGAACGGTTTGCTGCCAGAACAATGATGCAATGTGACGGTGAGTTTTTTTTTCAAAAAAACAAATTAAGTAGCTAATTAGGCTATTCATTTAAAAATCAATTTTGGATCAGTATGGTGCATTCATTGTAATGTAAAGAACAATGTCATCAAAGAAATACCCTAAGCCAGTGTTTCCCAATCCGTTCGTCTCTGGGTCTCTGAAGACCGGGCTGGGAAACACTGCCCTAAATCTGATATCAGGTAATAAACCATTGTTCTATTAGCTGTATTCACTGTTGGCCTGTTTGTAAGAATGTTGCGAGAAGTTCATGTTGTAGGAGATATCTGACTTGACTCCGCATCACATGCATGCGCTCGTTTTTCCAGCTGTGGTGGAGGAGGGGATGGCTCAGTGTCGGCACTGGTTCTCTTCCAAGTGGGAGGATTGCATGAGAGAGATCCAAGTCGCTGTGGTCAGCCACATCCTGTGTTCACCAATGCAGGCCTCGTTTATATGCGACGTCATGAAAGGTAGCAACTTAAAAGCGTCACTCATTTAATTTACAGTATAAGAAAAGATACTTCACAGCATTTCCTTCCTTTCCACTGGTGAAATACGTCAGTGGTTGAGGCTAGGTGGCAGAATGTTGTTTATTTCATCTGGCCGATGGGGGCAGTGTGTGGCTCAGTGGCCTAGGCCTTGGCACCTGTGGCCGGAAGGTTGCTGGTTTGCCAACTCCATGGGTGCCATAGATAGTTAAACCCAATGTCTCCCAACCCAGTCCTTGGGGAAGACCGGACAGTCCACATTTTTGCTCCCTCCCAGCTCCCAGCCAATCAGGAACACCGAATACCTGGTACAGGTGTGCTGGGAGCTGAGAGGAAGCAAAAACTGTCCGGTGGACTGTCCGGTCTTCCCCGAGGACTGGGGTGGGAAACACTGGTCAAACCTTTGATCACCAGGCTCGCTCTCACCTATGTCTCTAGGACAGCAGCACAGGGTAGGCAAAATGAGAGTTTAAACACTGGGATGATATGGGAAGGGTATCTTGAGGTCACATGTTTGTGTTAAAATCTATGATTCCATCCTTTCAGTTATGATTCCATGGTGCAGACAGGGAATTCCAGTGGATGAGAATTTTGGGAAAATATATGACAAGCTAAGTGACTCCATTAACAGACTGAGAGGTGAATTCAACGCCAGCGTGGTCTACAAGGTAGAATTTGTTTCTTCAGGCACCCCAGGAATCTCTGTTTCTGTGGTTTTTGCTCTACAGATTTATAGAAACACAGGACCATTGACAGTATTATTGTTCAGCCCCAATATAAATGTATGCGGCCAATGGATACAAAATTAACATGTGCAAAGTAAAAGTTAAGATATTAACCACCAAGGAAAGACGTGAAACTGAATCCTGCTTTATCCCCCAGTATTTGACAAATGATGCTATTTTCTCCGTAGGAGCTCGATCAGGAGTCATTCTTCTACCAAGAAAAATTCACAGAGAACCTAAGCAGAGAATTTGAGCAGAATATGGTGGTTTTAGAGCAGATACTGCACGTGTTCCAAGCCCTTTTGTCCTGCACCTTCATTCTCTCCTTTATCTCGTAAGTCTGTGTATCCTACCTGAAATTTTCATAGTGGTGCTTTTAAGTCATGATGGCGTCAAGTAGGTGCTATTATATATTAATCTGACGTTTTCACAGTGAGACTGAAATCATTGTTTTTTTATGGCCTGAAAGTCTTTGCCAGGTATTGACCTTGAAACAGAAGGACTGTAATGGGACAAAAATCAGTTGAAACGTAATTTCAATCTCGCGCTTTGTGCATTGTCCTCGTAGGTATTTAATTAAGAGGACTAATCTGCTACTAATGAGTGCTATATCTGTTTATCTGTGTAGGGCATGTTGCTACGTCAGGCAGTACAACCGCGACATTTTCTTCGACAATATGTACATCACCACTTACTTCAGACAGATCGACGCCCGCAGGAGGAAGGCAGTAAGGCACATTAAGAATGGAAGCCTCATTTTCTGTGTTGTGTTTACATAAAGGGAAACTAGAAAAAACAGACCTCACCTCAATCTTTTCAGGGCAAGCGGCACCTCTTGCCACTGAAGAAGGCAGAACGGTCATATTTTATCAACCTATGGAGTCTCCACATGCATGGATCTGAGCTCAAGTGTTTGGTACGTGTTTGTTTTCACTCCTAGGCAAAAAAAATAAAAAATTCTGGGGGGGGGGGGGATTGGTCTTGCTAATTATCCATTGGTCCATTGTTTTTTCTGCCTAGAAGTGTACACTCTTACTTTTTCAGTTGATTTGAATGCTCTCCACTGAAAGAAGCCATCCCAAAAGAATGTGAAGTGGTAATATTGAAAGATCGAATGAGTTTTTGATCCCATTTTGAAAGCATTGTTTCTTCCACAGATTCGGGGTTTGTTACATGTTGTCTCTCTAGGTATCTGTATAGCATTACTGCTGGTCATCGACTGGGTCCTGTATCGCATTTTTGACATCATCCGCAACCACACCCTCGCAGAGTTCCTGGTCCACAGTGAGTGAAACTGATAGTGACTCACGAATATCACAAACAACTCAGATGGGCTCAGAGTCTCAATCCAGTCACAATTAGTCACACTGTGATAATTAACACTTTTTAAAAATCACAGCAGGGATACATGTCAGATTCATTTAACACTAAACTTTATTCCCGACTTCCCATGTGGGATTAGTAATGTACCACCTCATCTTATATTTGGTGGCTTAATATAAAAAACATAGAATGATCTTCCAGACCTAAATAGAAACTACAAGCAAGTACATTAGTGATCATTTCGTAGTTTGTCTGCGTTTCAAACAGTGATTGTATTATAAAAATTTGGAGGCATTCAGATCATCTCCCTGGCATCACAGGCAGCCATCATATCGAATTCAACGTTGGAGGACACTCCATGCTTGCAAATCTCTTACGGAAAACCGTTCAGGCCTTCAACACCTCTTCAACCCTGGATGTGAAGTCCAGCAACAAATGTAAGAATTACTTCCCACAAACAAGTCTCACAAGCTACACAAATTGGACCTGGCCAGAGGCTAATGCCTTTGCCTGGCTTTGGTATTCGGCCAATTCCAGCTTGGTTCGTGACTGAAGGGCCGCTTGGGCATGACCTCTGTCCAAACGGCCCTTTTCATGATGTGTTGATAGTGACGGGGCATTTGCATATGTTTAGAAGCAATCACCCCCAAATAACAATTCCTTCTTGTGACAACTGGAGGTGTGTTTTCTTAGACTCCCATTTTTCGACTTTTAGTTTAACCTGGCCATTTAGAGTCTACGGTCTAATGAAATGGCATGCATGAATTAAATTGTCAAGATTGTAGGGTTTGTTACTATAGAGTAGTCAGTTGGTTGTCCTGGCTAGATATGGCTCAGGATTTCATTCCCCTAGGACTGTGTTTCCCAACCCCCAGACAGACCATTGTCTGGCAGGGAGCTGGGAGCCATCTAACCCATGGATTATCTGGGGGTTCCCAAGGACTGGGTTGGGAAGCACAGCATATGATTCCTGTTTCCCATCACCCTTGCAGACTGCCTGCCTCAGCCCACTGCTCTAAGCTTGGAGCAATATCTGTATATCTTCTTGCCTCTCCTGATGATGCTTGTCATGTATTGCTCGCAAGTCTACTGCAATCGCTTGCGCCGGGTCATCGCTACGTTCTACTTCCCAGAGGTGAGTAAGTTAAAGATGGACAAAATTATTGGGACATACATTCATTGAATTCATTGAATTCAGATGTTTCATTCAGCCCCATTCAAAATCAAGCAAGCACCTAACCATGCAGTTAGGTTTACTAACATTTGTGAAAGAATGGGTGGTTCTGAAGAGCTCAGTGAACTCAAGCATGGTGCTGTCATAGGATGCCACGTTTGGGAAACTTCTGCCCTGCTAGATATCAACTGTAAGTCGTATTATTGCAAAGTGGAAGTGTTTAGGAATGACAAAAACTCAGCCACGAAGTGGCAGACCACGTGAAGTAATGGGGTGCCAAGTGCACACATAGTGTGTAAAAGTGACCAACGTGTCTGGGTTTGGCGGATGTCAGGAGAACGTTATCTGCCTCACTGTGTTCTGCCAAAGTTTGGTGAAGGAGGGATAATGGTATTCGGTTGTTTTTCACGGGTTTGGTTAGGCCCCTTAGTTCCAATGAACTCTAAATGCTTCGGCTTTTGGACAATTCTATGCTTCTGTCTTTTTGGGAACATTTTGGGGAAGGCCCTTTTCTGTTCCAGCACTGTTGGGTGAGTTTAGTATGGAAGAACTTGACTGGCCTGCATAGAGCCCTGACCTCAACCCCATCGAGCACCCTTGGGGATGAACTAGAATGGAGATGGCGAGCCAGGCCTTCGCATCCAACATCAGTGCCTGACCTCACAAATGCTCTTCTGGATGAATGGGCAAAAATTCCCACAGACACACTCCATAAACTTGTGGAAAGCCTCCCCAGAAGAGTGGCAGCTGCTATAGCTGCAAAGCAGGACCAGCTCCATATTGATACCTATGGATTTAGAATGGGATGTCATAGAAGTTCCTGTAGGTGTAATGGCCAGGCATCCCGACACTTTAGCCCATAGAGTGTAATCCTACATTCGCCATTCCCAGGGACTTCAAAGACTGTGGCGTCTCTGTGCAGATCACACCATACTTTAATCTTAGCTGTGGTATCGGTAGTTGTGGTTATGTGGCTTTTCCCATTAAATCACAAACTTTCTCTCTACTGCTATTCCCTACTTTTTGGGGGTTCTGTCTTTCGCATCCATGTGTGTACATGTTACATGTTTACAGTTATGTACAATTATGTTTACGTGCGCACTACTGGCGATCAGCTATTGCAAATGGTGCTTATCAAAGAGAATCATGTGGGGATTTCAGCTCATACCGCAGTATTAATATGGCGAGCAGGTCAATAGACAGCCTAATAAATTATAAAGCTGCGTGTATGAGCACTGTGTTGCATGGCACAGTTGTGGTGGTGGGGGGGCTATTGGCCTTATTGAGTGAAGTATAGTTCTTCGTGAGAGTTCTGGCACGACTCTCTCCCCTCAGCTGGCGTAGTGTAAGTGCCAAGAGTGGCCTCTCCATCATACAGCAATTACTGCTGGTGGACACACCAGCTTAGAGAAAGCCTTACATGTGGCCAGTGCCCCATGTTGGGTCGACCTGAACGGCTTAGCTGGGTTTTGATTTTTTGCCGTGGGCTAGAAAAGTTGAAATATTGAAGGCTCCTTTCCATCATAGAGGGCTTAGAATGCAATGAAAATATGTGTTTTCAATTATTTCAGAATCCTTCAAGTATATTTGAAGAGACATCAGTCGCACCACATTCCATTTAGAAGGGATATTAAATCAAAATCAATTAATTCAACATTGAGGCTGGCTATAACAGCACTTGTTAGTGCCAACATACACATCTGTGCATCACAGTGAATTATCTGAGGTGACAATATGGGTGTTACTGTCTTCATAGAGTGTGTGCTTTTTAGACCCTTACGGAAATTCACTATGGTTTCCCATGGTTTTTGGGGTTTTGGGTATGGGTTTTTTACAGTAACTATTGTTTTACTATGGTGCCTCATGGTAATTATGATTACTAAGCTCTTACCCATAGTATCACCATGGTTTACTTATAGCACTTCATGGTAACCGTGGTACTACTATGGTTTACTTATAGCACTGCATGGTAACTGCAGTGAAACCATGATAAAACCATAGTCATAAACTCATGGTTACCCAAAAAAACCATAGTAAAACCATGGTTCATGTGGCGAATACACCACATGCAGTAAGATCAGTGCTGTTTAATACCAGCACCCAAATAAAGGGGAGGATTTCTTGGGCTGCAGTACCAGACTGATGCATGAGGGATTGCTTGGTATTACACCCACGCTGTCACTATTCACCTGTATTCATTTAAAGTCATTTAAAGCCTGCACAGCACCTCCCGCCTGTTCCTCTCCTTCTCCTTTTAGCGAGAGAAGAAGCGGATCCTGTTCCTCTACAACCTGCAGATCCAGAGGCGCATTGGCTACATCAATGATCAGCGCATCCGGCTCATGAGAAGAGGAAGGCCGCGCCGGACGGTGAGATTCCGCCCCACATTCCCCTTGACAGAATACGGCGTATCCCATATTCCCCCCATAATATTATATTCCACATAGATCCTTGCCAGTGTGATGTCCTCTGTCCTTTCTGCTTGTTGGCTGTCTAGATTATATATGTATTGAACAGGATACTGATACTTCATTGATCCCCTTGGGAAAATTGTCCTATTGCCTGTCCCTTGCTCCTAAAGAGACACACATACAGATGGCGGCAAGCTTAGGGGTCACAGCCAGGGTCAGCCAGCATGCAGCACCCCTGGAGCAATTTGGGGTTAGGGTCCTTGCTCATGGGCTCAACAGTAGGATCAGTTTGCCAGCCCTGGGATTTGACCAGCAACCTTCTGGTCACAGGCACTAAGTCCTAACCTGCTGAGCCACATACTGTCTCCCAAAGCTAATTTTAATTGCATTATCTATGAGCTCAGTAGCTTACCGCAGTGCACAGCTTAACTCCTCTTCCGTCTATGCAGGGGGATAACTACTGTGCAAATGTACCTCTTGCAGTCTTTCAGCCGCCTAGTATTTATTACAAGGTTTAGGTTTAGCTGCTTCTTCATGGTCAAACAGAAAAGGCCAGATTTGTTCCCAGCCACTGCAGAGTCTCCGCCCCCTGGCAGTGCTCTTTAATACCAGCACATGACATGCAAGCTCTGTGATGCAGACCATCTTTTCCTGTGGCCGGCTTATATGCCAGGCTACTGTGTCCCTGAACCTCAGACTGTTGTATGAGCTGCATCTTCAGAGGTGGATAATTCAAGTCCAGAAAGTGTCACAGTCACAGAATACTCAGCTGGTTGGTTGAAACAAAATCTCGAATTTTTATTTAGTTTCTGGACCTGGACTATTCACCAATAATGACCTTTTAATAGACGGTGCCTAAGTGCCATGTGTTGCAGCTTGGCTGGATGGATGAATTAAGCATTGTGAGGCACGCCTCCCCTGCCCCCCTTCGCCCGCCTCCTCCTTACCTGCTGACACTGCTCTTCCTCTCCCCAGATCTTCCCAGCACCGTTCTCCATGTTTGAGAAGCTGAGGGTGAAGCTCCAGTGCTGCTGTGTCTGCGAGGATCGTCTGGGAGACAGCGAGGCAGTGCGCTGCCCCGCGTCGGCCTGCGGGGCCGTCTACTGCCCCCAGTGCTGGAAGGACCTCGGCCGTCTCTGCTTTGCCTGCATCCCGTACGTGCATTTTGGGACCGCGGTGCCGGACGACGCCCACAATTATGCTGAATGAGAAAAAAAAACAAGTGTCCCCCAGACATAGAAAGAAAACAGACTGAAGAGCGAATTGACATAGCCCAGTAGGTCGACCTAAAACACTTACATTTAGAAATAGAAACAGGAATCTGGGGGTATAAATGATTTGGTAATGCATACTGTAAGACACGTGAGAGATAATTTGACAGGCGCAGTGGGAATCCAGCCTGCAGGGTTGTCAGACATGCAAGCAAACCGATTTGCTAAATGACAGAATATGCAATTTACAGAATTGTAAAGAACTATTTAATGTCGAGAACTCAATAAAAGACTTTAATTCTGCAGTTCTGAAACTTGTGTATCACTTTTATTGGTCCCTAAATATCCTAACATTCTTTTCTTTGAGGAACTGAAATTCAGCTTTATATTTAGTAAGAAAACGTTTCTCAACCATAATGCATCTACAGAATACTCGCTGCTACGTTGGCATTAGCGCAGGATTATACTGCACATGACATTACAGTAGGTTGTTATAATGTAACATGCACCAAAACACCGCGGGAATGCAAGTGTTAAACGTCAGAGGAAATCCCGCCTAGGAAGAGTCGGTGGGGAGAAGCTGGATTACAGCGTCTCGGCCGCCCAAAGGCTGCGAGCAGCGCGGAGTTCCGCCGCGGATCGGGACCCGGGATTCAGGTGCGCGTTTCCAGCCGGGACAGCTGCAGCGGTACCGCCGAAAGGGAAATGAGGAGAACGACGGGGCAAGTGCTCCAGGAGCCACGATCGCTCTCGGAAACCGAACATTAAGAGACGCGACGGTCGCCCCGCAAGTCTCCGCAACATCGGCCGAGCCGATCTCTTTCGGTTTCGGCGTCTGACCGCGTAAGGCAGGTGGACCTTAAGCGCGCTTCGCTGTCTGCGGGCGGCATTCGGGGGGGTCGGACAAGGTGGTCTGTGTGTCTTAGGACTCGTTTGATCTAACAAAAAAGATGTGGCACTTGGGAGACTGGAGGTTTACAAGGATGCGTGCACTTTGAGGCGATGTGAAAAGCCTTTTGGGAAGAGGGGCAGGACATCGCCGGGAAAGCTGGGCTGGGAAAGCACGTTTTCGCATCTTTGGACACGGCAACTTCGCATTTATTATGGCGACTGACACTGTGAGGATGAGCTGCTGCCACTGCCCGGGACACGTAACGCACGCACTCTATTCCTTCCTTTTACTTGAAAGTGTTCTTACAGTCTTAATTAGAGGCTCCGTTTCTCAAACAATAAAGTTAGCTGGTGACGACGGTTTTGGATTTCGGCGAAATCGCGACGAAGGGCTGCCTTTGTCCGGAGGAAGTCTGCAGTACGGGAGAAGGCAGAACGCAGCCCGGGAGGACTTTCATTCAAAGGCGGTGCGCCCCGGGACATCCCACACAAGTAGGTATAACAGTGACAAGTGTAGTGGAAGCCTTCACATCTGACGCATTTATTTAAAACTGGAGGCAAAAAAAAGGCAAAGTGTTATCAATGTTAACTTTAAAGTGAATTCATTTCTTATATTTTTCAAATGATGCCCATGGAACCGCGCCCGCCTGACATACAGAAACATTTCGAGCACTGTTCAATAGAAACAAGTCATTGTATCAATGAGTCTGGCTTAGTGACGATGATAAACACCAAGCAGTCCTTTATTGGAATTCTGTGCACAGAGGCTGAGATCGTTTTCAAATGAGTGGTTACATAATGTACATAATTCATGTATATGACTAAGACATGCATCTTTACTATTTACATTTGCAACTAATTACCTACTGATTTGGTGTTTTCCAGTATTCCAGCATCCGTTCTTTATATGTGATTTATCACTTGTTCATGCTATGCCCCTGGGCCATCTTGTCACTAAGTTTCCGGAGAGAGGGACTTGGCTTATTTATGCCGACCTAGATGGCAGGCGCCCAGAAGTGTGGGCCTCGTCCTGCTTTTAAATGCTCCCGAAAGACAAGGACAGGCAAGGCAGGGCAGAGCCAGAGACTCTCAGCCTGAGAGGGCATTACACAGAGGTCTCCGGATGAAAAGCTGACTGGTAGCACCTTCTGTTTTAATGTCCCTGACAGCAGAGCGCTGCGCTGAATGGGTGGAAAGAAACTTCTGGCGATTTCAGTGCTAAATGAAAGGCGATGGTGTTTGCATCTCAAAGGGCGCATGGGACAAGTGTCAGGATAGCATAATGCCATACTGTAGGCAGCCAGCTGTTTCTCGATGAGTGTGAGAGTGATTGGACAGCATCCAGTGGCACCTTACAGAGTAAAATCTCTTGAACTGAAAGGCCTTTTTCTCCATTACTCTGTGTATTTGTATTTGTCCTGTAATTCTGAATCCCTGGCTCGTGTTACTGATACAGTACGCTTCCCTGGTCAGTCCTTGTGTAAGCTTAGCAACCGTATTTAGTTTGACAGGAGGCATTTCTTTGGGAACTTAGTTAAATGCTGGTTTTGGTCTTAACAGCCTTGTTATTCTAACATTACCAGAGGTTTGGTGGTCTGCTCTTGGTTGCCATGGTTATAATGATTTGAGGAAGGCCCCTTTGGAAGCACTTACCTCAGCAATTTTCTTAGCCACAGCAACAGAACAAATATTCCTATTATTAGTATGAATAAAGTAATTTATATAAGCTTCTAATGTTCTGAATTCAGTCCAGTGAAGCTTGTGTGTGTAAAACGCTGATGTTTTAAATACAGATTCATTGGAGATATCTTTTGGTTGCTAACATACTTGTTAAGTGATTGAACTAGACAGTTGTTCAAAAGCAACGCCGTCTCTGTGTATAAGTGTGTACAGCTTTGTGAAATGGAACACCATTGCATTGAATGTCTTTCCATAGTTCACTCAATAGTGCACAGTGCTCCCCATTCTTGGATGACAGACAGGCACAGATGCACTTGGTTAGGAGTGCCTTATAGCAATGCTTGCTTTGCAGAGGAAGGAAAGTTTACCATGTTTCCATAAGGGGTTATTAACCCACTTTACACGCATAATGAACAAGATTTCAGGAGATGGTGTCTGGGGTGGGCTGTCATGTCGGTTTAGGTTTGGCACCTAAGTAATAAACCATGTTGGCACAATACAGTATTTTGGGGGTGGAGTTTTTTTTAAGATTAATGACACATCTTCAGCATGTTATACCTGCCTACTTCCTATGCTGGTGGCCTTTCTTAGTCAATGGTGCCTCTATAATAGGCGAGATGGCTTTACAGATAACCCACTATGCCTCCCCTTGGCTGTGTCTGTGTGCAGCCCATGGCACTGGAGGTGGCGGAGGGGAGCCGCTGGAGGAGACCAGGCCTTTCGTCGTCATGGACGGTCGCAGGATGCAGTTGAGCAATGCCCTGCAGGTGAGGCTCCGTCTGTGTTCCCATGGGGGCACCCCCCTCAGCTCAGCTTGGACCGGCGCATTAAACGCTCGACCTTTGATGGCGGCGCGTTATGTGTGTTGTTTTAATGGGGAGAAAGGGGGACTTCTTCGGGAAATGACTTCAGGCCGGCCTGTCAGCTGCGTAGGAAGCTCTCATCCCTCTCCGGTGGACCCTGCCCGCTGATCATAGCTCTCCATGCAGGAAGCTCCTCAGCAAATATGCAAGCCCACCGGTTTCCTGCTTCCCCGCCGCACGAGTTCGCAAAGGAAATTGAGCAGCGAATTCCTCTCCCTGGCGCTGGGCGCGCCTGGCACATGTGACCGCCCGTGTGAATTGGCGGCCTCCGCTATAAAGTTGGAATTGGTCGCCCTCCAGAGTCAGAATCCTTATTGGCGGGGCTGTATTGAACTTCGCAGGAAAGGTGTGGAACGAATGCGACATCTGTTATAATCTATTTTTCGTCACCCCTCAATTGAATTGGGCGTGGAACCGTCGTTTTAGAAACATTGAATTGATAAGGATCATTCAGGCTTGAGCCAAATCTATACTTATAAACGGAAGGGTTGAAAATCATTACTCAGTTACTACTCAGAATAATATACAATAAAGCTGAAATCTAAATTTGCCTGGTAGCTGAATTTATGCACGACCCCTTACGGGTGGGTGGATGTTTTTGATATTGTTCATACTTCCCTTGGGTTTCGGGCCGCATTATAAGCCTTGTAGCCTTGTGTTGGGCGTTCGAATTGAGGCATGTTAATGAAATCGTTATTGTTAGTGTTACAAACAGGGCTAGCCTTCAATCCTGGCTCCTGCACTGTGGCATAAAGCCTCTGCTGGGAGGTTTTAGCCCTGCCGCTTATGTGCCGTGACGGGCGTATAACCGGAAACATCCAGGGAACGCGAGATCCCCCGGAATCCCACCTTATTCTGGATCAGGGGGTTGTAATTCTTTGCTAATTCGGGGTCTGGTTGCTGGAATAATTAGGACGCTGGCCATTGTGTACGTGCTAAACTGGAGTGGGCCGGGGGTGTATGAGGGGCCTATTGGAGTATGAACCTGGTGGTCTCATGTGATTGGGGACGCATGCAGTGAGAGTATTCCTCCAGTTCCTGTGATTAGTGTGACTTGCTAACGGGGACGTGGCTGTGTTTGTAGAGCCACTTTACCTTGCCTGAGGGATTGCTTCCTTTATTTCCATATTTCCAGGTGGCGTGCATCTGAAAAGCTTAAATTTGTGATGTGGCACCATTATCACTCCTGTGTCTTGTGTCAGCATGTTAGGACTCTATGCCTGAGATGAGACAGTCGTTAGTTCAAATCCCAGGGCCTGCAGACCAGAGCCACTGTTGGGCCCAGAGCCACTGTTGGGCCCATGCAGAGGTTCTGCATGCCAGCTGAGCCCGCGCTGTGGCCTCCACGCTTCCTTACCTGTATGTGTCTGTGTGTCTTATGGAGAGCAAGACGGAGTAGCCTGTATCTCCATCGAGATCAATATAGTGTCACTCTTCTGTTTGTGGTAAAGTGAAAGATACTAATGCCTGTTTTGGCCCGAAGTGTCAGTCTAAAAACTGGCAGATAGCCTTCCTCCCCGAAGCATCTCCCACTGGATGCTGTTTCAGGGGTTGGTGGGCTCACCTGACTGGGCTCATCATGGGTTGACCGTGACTGGGTTGTTGGCCGCTCTTTGCCTGAATGCTCAGACTGACCTCTGTGCCTGTGATCGGAAGGTCGCCGGTGTGAATCTTGGCCTCCTTAGATCTCTCTTGGGCTTTTACGAAAGGCCCTAACCCTCCGAAAAGCGCTGAGGGTGCCACAGAAATGGCTCACCAGCTCTCAGACCCCAAACTTGACCCTGAACTGTATATTTATGTGTGTGTGTGTCTGTCTGTCTCAAAGGAGAGCAACGCGAGGGAAGTTGGGACGATATGGATTCCCGATTGACAGGGACATGATTAGATTGGTCGGTCTGTTGGCCCAGTATAATATGCTTTTAAGGGGCCCAGAATCTCTAGCAGTGCTCTCAGGAATGTATATGTGAAAAGAAGCACTTTAATGTACTGCAGTTGTGCTGCTCGCATGGCAAATGAAGCAGCGCTTCATTTGATTGGTCCTCAGTGAGAAGTCCCGCCTCTGCCTTTGCATTCACCCCAGTGCTAAAAGGGCCGGCCTCCTGCTGAATGGAGGTGGAAGGAATTGCAGCTGCCTTGTCCTTTCCGCAACTCCTTCGCCCCTCCCGGCCCCCTCTCCTCTCCGAATGGACCCCGCCCTGCATTCATCTGGGTGTGAGCTCATGCTGCTGGCAGCCGCGCTCACGCGTCCTGGGCCATTACCTCACGGGGGGACGGGGGGGGGGGGGGGGAGTGAGAGAGAGGGAGGAGCAGTCAGGAGTGGCCTGTGCTTCCCTGCAATATCATGTCACTTTAGCTCCGTCCGAGTCTTGTTCTAAGGAAGGGGAAGTTGGGGGGGGGGGGGAGAAGTGTCTTAAAGGGAGGGAGAAGGACACGGGAAGCGAGGGGCTGGGTGTCCCTGGCCTCAAAGTCGGTTGGTCCAGTTCTTTGCCCTAGGAAGGCCCCCATGGATTAGGAGGCAGGCTAGCCGGTGGCCCGCAAGCCGTCGGCTGCAGCTCCTTGTGTTTCTGCTCTGCTCCCGGGCTCAGGCTCACCACATGGGTTACGCTCGTTACTGAGTCACCCAGAGCCAGGGCTCCACCCAGCTGCCTGATTTCTTGGTCACCCGCTGGCCATGTGTCAGAATCATTGAAAAAAAACGTGGTAAAGGCTACAAGGTTGGAGATTCATACCCAGTTTTCATACAGTTTTTCTTTATTAGGCTTTTTTCCCCTCAAACAGGATGTCTAATAAAGAATAACTGGGTGTGAAATTTGCCATTGGACTTGCAGAAGATGTAGACCAGTGTTTTTCAACTGGTGAGTTGCAACCCCAGAACCACCCCTCAATAAATCATTAAAAAAGTATATATTTATAGCACTAACAAGTATACAGTTGATGATTCATCCTCCTTAAGAAAAAAATAAAATTTGATGATGGACTTGCAGAACATGTAGACTGGTGTTTCTCTGCTGGTGGGTCATGACTCAGAAGCCACCCACCCTCCCCGGGTGACAACTGTTACCATTAAAAAGAAATATGGGTCCTAAGCCAGTTGAGAACTGCTGATATAGACTGATCGAAAGAAGCATCTTCAGACACAGGCGTTTACTGGTAGCAATATGCTGTGTGAGATCCCAGCGGGTCTGCTGTGGTGTGCCTACATGCCTCATGCTGGGATGGAGGGGAGGAGATGCAACTGGAGCCTGCCTGCAGTAACCCTGACATGCTTACGGGCGTCATGAATGACTAAAACCTCCCAGCAGTCTTTCAGAGGAACCGTGAGCTGGCTGTTTTTCTGCTAGGACTGCTGATGTGTTTTGTACTTCAGGAACTGCCCATTTTCTGTACTCCTCAGTGAATTCATAGTGCGTAAGATCCCTTTTGAAAAATAAACAGCAGAAAGCCTG
>JAODKL010000135.1:13664756-13676446 GCA_026780765.1 Petrocephalus schoutedeni
GGAATGTTGCAGCCATTGCGGGTTGAGCTATGGTGTGGCTAACCTCTGCTAGTTCTCTTACAAGTAATGAGACACACATGTAGACCATGCAGGGTGGGAGACTCAGACGCGAGTGACCCAGCTGCTTTTGGTCAAACAAAGACGAGGTGCCATGTACAATGGGGGTCTCGTTTGTATTGGGGGTCTGATCTCACTGCCACCCCCCCCCCACAGGTGAACTGCTATTACCACGGCTCGGTCAGGGGCTTCCCAGACTCTGGTGTGGCTCTCAGTACCTGCTCCGGTCTGCGGTGAGTCCTGGAATGCTCTGCTCTGTGGAACCCAGGGGCGATGCTAGGATTTGAATCACTCTTTACCGTGGCATGTCTGTGCATGTGGGTGTGTCTGTGAACTGACTTTGACTTTGGATGATGTTCATCTCTGACTTGCAACGCTAATTGCATTCCCCAAAAGCAGCATCTAGCGGTGAGACTGGCTCGCCGTAATGAGGTCCCTCACAGAGATGCGCATGCCTGTCTGTTGTACCCACGCTTGTCTGTGAGACACAATCTGCCCCATGCTGTTGTTCAGGATTTAAAGCATGTATGAGTTATTACTTAGTACCATACAGAGTGTTCTTGCTAGATGTCTGGGCTGGTCTGGGCTTATTTTATCTCTTCAATTCCCAACAGATGCTGATGTAGCTCTTAAATAATTTATTCTTATCTGGTCAACGTATAATGATGCTTCTCAACATGTACTTTACACCAGTAATGGTCTTTAGCTTCTAATTTCATTTGCTTTGCTCTTTCTTATACACTGATTTGTGCAGAGATTACTTCTATAATTTCCTCTGTGTCTGAGGGGTCCTATGATGTGGTAACTTTGCAGTTTTGATGCTGAGCTGAAACACCTGTTAGTACGAGTCCTATGGCAGGGTCATACACTGTAGGTAAGAGCTGTCTGGAACTTTCTGTCCCAGAGGGGTGATCATGATCAACTCCAGCCTGGGCCTGGACATACGGCCCGCAGAAGTGGAGCGAGGTGGACCTGAGGACCTGCATCTGCTCTATCCTACCCAACAGCCGGAGTCTTCACCTAAGGGCTGTGGGGTGTCAAACGATGCGGTACCTCCATTGCATCTGTCACCCCCCGTCCACAGGGTGAGGATTCAGGGCCCAGAAATGGAGGGATTGAATGACACAGATTTCTTGTTTTGTTTTTACTTTTTGATGTTTTCCTTGTTTTTTTATGTATTTCTACAGAGTAAAAGGGACATTCTATCAGAGACAAAGTACATAGAGCTAGTGCTGGTGGTTGATCACACGGAGGTAAGACCTCAGCCACTCAGTCAGGGACCGGCTCTGTTTATAGTCCCAAACTGTTTCTAATTAGGAGTCCGTGGGAGCCTTGTGTCTCAGAGGAACAATGACTTGCAGTTGACTTTGGCTCCCCCTAGTGTCTAACAATGATATTTCAAATGTTGCTCAGCAGGATTGATACATGGACTCTAACATTAAAAGCTGGTGTTTCTTGCTCCTTTAGTATGTCAATTACCAAAAGAACAACAGGACTATCATGTATCGCATGATGGATGTGGCCAACCAAATAGACTGGGTAAGAATCACAGACTCTGAACCCTGTCCTTTTGATGTAGATCCTCATTTAATTTTGGGGAATAACTGAAAAATTCCGACGGTGATGTCACAGCGTCACTGTGAGATTGGAGGCCCGTGATATTGGGCCATATCCGTGGTTTAACTCTGTACCCGTCTCTTGTCCTGCGGCGACCGCGCAGTACTACAGGCCGCTCCACGTCCGCGTGGCTCTGGTCGGCCTGGAGATCTGGAGCGACCGGGATAAGATCAAAGTGGACAAGAACCCGACGGAGACCCTGCAGCGCTTCCTGGCGTGGCGGAGGAGTGAGCTGCTGCCCCGACTGCGGCACGACAACGCCCAGCTGGTCATGTGAGTGCGGCCGGGCCTTGGGGGCGCGCTTGGGGGGGGTGGGGTTACCCTCCCGGCCTCTACACTGCTATGCAGCCCAGTAAAGTTCTCTTTCCAAGCTAAAAATAACATGGGGGGGGGGTTAATGCTTGTTAGGATCCAGAGGATGGGATTGTGTTTGTCATTTGGGAGAAGGACATGTGTGAGTGTGTGCCTTGCAGTGGGTTACAGCCCCATCTTGGGCTATTCCTGGCCTTGCGCCCATAGCTTCCGGGATAGGCTCCGGACCAAGGTGACCCTGAATAGGACAAGTGGGTACAGGAAATGGATGGAAGGATATTAAGAGAACAGATCTGGACAGAAAGATGACAATACGTGCAAAGTCATTTGAAGTCAGTTAAACTCTACTTCATGTCTGCAGGGGGGGCTCGTTCGATGGCACCACAGTGGGAATGGCCTCTCAGTCCTCCATGTGTTCCCGGGACCGCTCTGGTGGTGTCAATGTGGTAGGTAGGCGTATCTGGAACCAGGGGCCAGCATGCCACTAGCCAATGGCGATCAGGTGGCCGTGACCGCTGTCTTGTGGTTACGACCTTAGGACCACCTGGTGAGCGTGCTGGGCATCGCGTCCACCGTGGCCCACGAGCTCGGCCACAACCTGGGCATGAGCCACGACACGGACGAGCGGCAGTGCCGGTGCCAGAACGAGCCCCGGTTGGGTGGCTGCATCATGGAGCCCTCCACTGGGTGAGTGCTCAAGGGGCGGGGTGTAAATACTGGGGGCGGGGCTTATGTGTATGGGTGGGATGCAAAATTTCTTCCGGCTACAAAATTCCTTCCCCCTGTGACATATCGCTCAGCTGTTAGCTGTATCGCTCAGCTGTTAGGCCAATGATGCGCTCGCGAAGATGCAGTCTCCAGGCACACCGTTTGTTTCGGGGTTTTCAAGTTCACGTCAATAAAATACGTTTACAAATGTTTCTTTAAAGTGTGTTTTCATTACTTTATATTAAGAAGTCTTTTACCATTGGCTTGATAGTACGACTGACATGTTTTATTAGGTTATCATCAGTATATATTTTGCTCATTAGTGGAATGTCTCGATAATAATTGTCTCACTGAAAGGCTTTCTATATTATTAATATTTCCATGGACTCTCGGTAGTGACATGTTTTGTTGATTATAACCATATATTAAGCTCCATGGCTATATATTTTGCTGATTACCACGTATATAAATTGCATTCTAAAAAGGTGTGTCAGTAATTGGAATTGAAAGTAGTGAATATACATCAATAATACATAAAAACCAAATGTAACACACATTAATAATCTAATGAAACATGCCAGCGAGACAAGTCTTATCGAGCCAAATACAAGGATCTAATTGACAATAGATCACTATCGAGCTAAATATACGTTAATAATCTTCTAAAATATGTCAGTGACAATCGGCACAACGTACCGCTAACGAGGTAGATATATATTAATAACCTAAGAAAAGACGTAGGTTAGACGTTAATAACCTAATAAAACATGTCTGATGAAACATCGCTAAGAAGCTAATTTTACATTAATAACCTAATAAAACATGTCAGATGTACTATCAAGCTAAAAGTAAACGACTTCTAAGTAATAATAGGTAATGAAGATGCACTTAAAAAAAATGTTAAACTTATTTTATTGATGTGAACTTGAGAGCTTGAAATTTCCACGGTACATGACAGTACCCCTAAACATGCGGGGTGCCTCAAAACCGCACCATCGCGAGTGCATCATTGGCCTAACAGCTGAGTGATATGGCTACCAGCTGAGCGATTCGTCACAGGGGGAAGGAATTTTGCCGTCGGAAGAAATTTTGCATGACAGCTCCACGCCTGTGGCTCACCCATCTCTGCTGTGTGCCCCAAAAGGTTCATGCCAGGCCAGTTGTTCAGCAGCTGCAGTGTGCAGGACCTGTCCTTTAGTCTCCTGCACGGGAGCGGAATGTGCCTCTTCAACGTGCCGCAGCCCAGCCACCTGCTGGGAGGGCCACGCTGCGGTAACCTCTACGTGGAGGAGGGCGAGGAATGTGACTGCGGCCTGGCTGATGTATGTACTGGGGCGGGTCAGTCACTGTGCTGCACTGGGCTCCTTCCTCTATTCTCATTGGCTCTTTGTGCACAGGAATGTAACGATCCCTGCTGCAACTTCTCCACCTGCAAACTCGTTGCCGGGGCAGAGTGCTCATCGGACGGGATCTGCTGTGACAACTGCAAGGTGTCCCCACACCCCCCGCTGGCTGCTTATCTCAGCGCTTATGGGAGTTTTACTTTACACAAACATGTCTTGAGGGCAGAATGAAAAATAATAAGCCAATCAGATCTTGTGTGAAATGTCAAACCAACCAATCAAATGTCTTGGGCCCACCTCCTCTAGTTGCTTGTACCCACCTCCTCTGCAATGTGATTGGTTATCTCTCTGAACCAATAATTTTTCGATAATGTTTGTGTGAGTAAAACTCCCGTGAGCCCTATCCACCCTCCCAACAGCTATTTTCACTTTCAATTTCGTATTTAAGCCCCCCCCCTCCCCCCCCCCCGCCGACTCCATTGGGAATTTCATGTCCTGCTGTTGCACTTCGCTGAACCCTCTCGTCGGCCCCGGCAGCTGCGCACTGCAGGCTCGGTGTGCCGCGACAGCCTGGGAGAGTGTGACCTACCAGAGTTCTGCACCGGCACGTCCCCCCACTGCCCCGCCAACGTCTTCCTCCAGAACGGAGAGCCATGTGACGGCGGCGCCTCCTACTGCTCCAGCGGCGTCTGCTCCAGCGTGGACACGCAGTGCCAGGCGCTGTGGGGACCCAGTGAGTGACACGGCCCTGCAGCTGCTCCCTGTGTCCTTGTGCGTGTACAGAAATGCACGGCGTGTTTGGACCACTCAGCCAGTCCAGGGTGACGGTGGTCTGCAGCCTACCCCTGTGTACTGTTCTGTATTTTTTGGTGGTGGGGGGGGGGGGGTGTTAGCCCTCTGTGCCTGTCATTCTCATTACCTGCCTGTATGCCAATATGACCCAGTGAATAACATGCGCCATCTAGTGTACACAAACAGAAGTACAACATCCCAGCAACATTTGGCTTCAACAATGCCCTTATCATGATCAAGCTCCACACACACACACAAAGCCCAGATGTGACAGTGACAGTGCTGCCCCCTTCTGGACATCCCTTACGGTGGATATAAGAATGCCCAGTGCCTACCGGAACACTGACTGGGTTTATTTTCTCATCTTTCCTGCTGCCCAGATGCCACTCAGGCCCCAGATGTGTGTTTTTCTACCGTCAACAAACTGGGCAACAAATTCGGTAACTGTGGGCAGTCGTCCAATGGCAGCTACGTGTCTTGTGTCCCCGCGTAAGTCCCCGTGCGTTTTTCTCGTGTTTTGCTTTTGTTTTACTTTTTCACTTCTGCCGTGTTTGGAATGGCAGCCTTTTTTAATTGGCTAGTCGCTGGTGTTGTTTATTTCTATTTGGTATTCTTCCCAATGAATGTATATCTTCCTTGTTAGATGCAGAGATTGTTTTATGATGGAATGTGTGGCACCCCCCCCCCCCTCCCCCTCCCTCGCAGTGATGTCCGTTGTGGGAGGATCCAGTGTCAGGGGGGTAACAGCCGGCCCTTGCTGGGCTCTAACACGGAGATTCTCACCACCACCGTGCACTTCAACCACACCAACATTGTCTGCCGCGGTGCCAGCTTCGACCTTGGCAATGACGTCTCAGACCCTGCGATGGTCGCCGAGGGAACTGCCTGTGGTCCGGGCAAAGTAGGTGCTCAGGGCACGGTTACCTGCGGGAAGCCTCACGCATGATTGGTGTTCCCCCAGTCTGTCGTACATGGTCTTCCAATCAGGTCCCTGATGCTTTACTGTAACATCCTGCTTGGTCCTGTGTCTTTCAGATCTGCATGGGCCATCTCTGTAAGGACGTGTCCGTGCTGGGAGTGGAGGCCTGCCGCCGTAAATGCAACGGCCATGGGGTGAGATCGCGGCGCATATTGCGAGAGGCGGAGGCAACTCGCCTACATTACCCACAATGCCATTTCCTTCTTGCCTAGGTCTGCAACAGCAATAGCAACTGCCACTGTGACGGGGGCTGGGCGCCACCGGACTGTAAATATTCTGGCAATGGAGGCAGCTTGGAAAGCGGGCCAGCCCAGGAGCCCAGAGGTTTATTTTTTTGCTCTCTGCTGCCGCCCTTCTGGCTGTGTCTCACGCTGCACTCAGTATGGCTGTGAAACATCTCCCTCTCCCTCTCTCTCTCTCTGTCTGCTGGCAGTGTCCAGCCCAACACGAGTGGCCCTGCTGATCATCTTTCTATTGGTCCTGCCCATCCTGCTGCTCTTCCTCGCCATCCGCCTCCGCTGGTGTCGCCACCGCCACTCCTGCCCGGGCAGCAGCTCCTGGCTTAAGGGCCCGGGGCGCCAGCAGAGCCGGTAGGCATATTGATGGCCTCCCACAAGAGCTACACCCAGGATACCCGGCAATCTGATGGGCTGAGCGTGTGAGCCTCAGCAGGGATACGGGCAGTATCAATGAGTCAGCTTGCCAGTCTTATCCTGTAACCTCTTGGATTGAAAATAGACAAATCCTCAAATTTTATATATCAGTTTACATGCTATAAATATGTAACATTGTATCAGCATTATGGGTGTGACATCTGATGGACCTTTGCATGGAATTGCTCTATTTTGCCGTTTCATCCTACCCACAAAGCAGTGCGGCCAAGGTGGTCATTGTGAGCAGTTTGTGTCATGAAATGGGATTGACCTCGGGCTGTACGATATCACACTGCGATTGTATGGCCCATGGCCAATAATCACCAGGGCTTTAGATGATAGGCATAAACGCTTTTCGGTACTATATAGACGTTTACTTATGCCCACAATTTGGTGCGTATCAGTGCTTATTGCCTTCATGATTTACCAAAACAGTAGTATGTGGCGTGCTCCTCTAACCAATGATGAACATAAGGATACGCCAAATTTATACAGATTACTGATTTATACAGATTACTAACTTTTGGGCTTCTCAGTATGCCTCTCATTAGTATTTTAGGCGTTCTACTAATTGTCTTACAAGTTTTTGGCTGTAAGTCAACGTACGTGTAGTACCAAAAAGATGGCATCCAGACAGATGTTTATGCCCATCATTTAAAGACCTGGTGATTATTGGTCATATGCCATATAAGCGTGATTATAAGGCAATATGATACAGTGCAGCCCTAAACTGTACCTGTCACGTTTTGAGCTTATGTAGGTTTCGATAAAACCCAGGAAGGCCGTTATGGAAATTTTATTGCCAAGTTTATAAATGAAATGCTGGTGTGTAAGTGGCGTGCCGCTGCGATTGGTCGTCGTAAAACCCAAGAACATCCCTGTCATTATTTGTAAACGTGCAGCCGTTCCCCGTCGTCCGCTCGCGACGCATCCATCACATTGTCCCTTGGCGTTCCCCCAGGACTCCAGCCACCGAGCGAACCGACGCCCGCAACGGCGAACAGGTGCTGCCGCTGAGATACCACTGGACGAACCAGGCGGACATCCCGATGACACAGCCGGCTAGCAAGGTACCGTGCCGCCAGCGTCTCCAAGCGCAGGCCGAGAGGCCGGTGATGTTGAGCTTTACCGGGATGGCTGGGGTCCTGAGAAACATCCGTGCTCTCCAGAATGGCCGGGTTGTGGACATTTCCTGGATCTGCGTGACTTAGAGGCTTTTTTTTGCTGAGTGTATTGACTGGGTTTGCAATGACCGAATTCCTACATTTGGCCGGAAACCTTCGCCTCAGGGAGAAACACCGTAGTGTGTGCTGTAATACTCCCTATTTATTTAGTTAAAATCCAAACTATTTTTCTGGACAGGACTAGTTCTTCTGGTTCGTCTTGGGTTAGTTTTGGGGGGAGGCCAGAACCATGGACAGCAGTACACATTTGACCAAGGGGATGAGGCTTAAAATCATGTCCCCTTGTCTGCTTGCTTTTCTAAATTGTTGAAGCCTGCTTACCTCACGATACAGTGTTTCACTACGCTATGCATGCTGAACTTAGGCTAATGCTGCCGATGAGGTAACATTAAATATACATTAAATATAAAAAAAACAGTTGTTGGTAGATTTCATATCGTAAACACCCAGTGAATAATCAATATTGTTAGTCTCACTTAAGAAACACGGATATGATCTAGGCTTTTATTAATCAAGTTTTACAGGCTTGCGTTAAATAATTTGGAGGTATTTTTTCACTCACGACTTTTAATGATGCTCCAAACGTATGGCGTCTGTATTGTCAAAACTAGAGGGCGGTAAAACACACGGAGAAAAATATAAAACCGCAAGTTTTGACCGTGAATATCCGTGAATATCCCGCTTATCAGTGCAAGCACAGAAAGAAGGATTGCGTGTGCGTTTATCAAACTTTCACGCTGAAATAATAAACGCAAGTTAAAGCTTGACCTATACTATATATATATATATATATATACACACACACACACTTACATAGATAGACAGATGGATAAACCTACCAACGTCACCGTTCCTCCAGTCCACTAGCGATGTGTAGGTCGCGAGTCGGCTCTCGGAGCCGGTTCCTTTACGCGAACGGTAGGAGTCGGCTCCCTTCTTAATTAATTTTTCCATTTCTTTTTTGGTTAATCTTATTATTGTCTTGTATTAATTATCTTTTAGAAACCAACTTCATATGCTCACTGATGCTGCTATTTTACATAGCCTAGTCAGTTATTTCTTATGTGACACACCGTGTTCCGCTTTGAATGTGATTTGTTTGCAATTGTTTGTGTTTTGAGTGGTCTATTATTTACTATTATTGTTATTATTGTATTATTTTATTTTATTTTATATGAATATCACAGTGGCATTAGAATGATAACATACTGTACATTTACGCACAAGGGCCAGATGCACTGTTTTTATAGTGTTTGCAGCGAAACGCAAATTTACAATGTTCAAAATAAATAAAACGTTAAATGCACGTATGTAATAGTGCATGGTTTTACCTTAATGGGTTTATACCAAAAATAATACAAAATAATGCTGTTCTGGAAATTATAAGGTTTAATTTACTTACACTGAGTAATTTAAAGGATGGACATGCACCAATCATAGGTCATTTGCGCTCAAAACTTGCAGTTTTTTATATCTCAGCTTTTGTTTTGTCGGCTTCAAGTTTTGACATTTCTATGGCGCCTACGGTTGTTTCTGCGGGTTTGCGAGTTGTCGCGTTTTATATGATCCCCTCGGATACTGTGGCATCATTTTCCGAGATGAATCTCTGGCCTTCAGTTGGCAGGGGCGGGTGTTTTTCTGAATGTACGGAGGCGCCGTGAGCGGGAATTCGCGCGTTTACTGCGAGACCCGGAGCTAAGAGCAGAACACCTTAATCCTTCGTTTTGTCTTGGTTTTATTCCAGAGTGATGCTGGAGCTTTGTTTTTTCAGTAAAGCAAGTATATGTCCCCAGCTGTCCCGTGCAAGATCCCTTTCAATAAACCCATCTCTCCACGTCTGACCATCGCATGTCACCTTTCATATCACACGTTACTCACCCGCAGCACCAATGCGTCGCAACTTGCCATGACCGACGTTGGGATACTGACGCTGTGGAGAATGCGATGGAGATGCACGCAAAACGCACTTGTGCACTGAAAAATTTGCTAAGTTTACCGGCTGGATTTGACTAGACTAATTCCTCTACCATTCGCTAAAACTGTCATTTTATACTAATGATCCCTGATGCTTTATTCTGAAAACAGCGCTATTTGCTAAAAAGTGCATGATTTGCATAGGCTGTCACTATTCCTTGCTCTTTCTTTTTCTTTGCAAACAGGATGCCAAGCCTCCCCCTCCTAATAAGCCCCTTCCACCTGACCCAGTGATAAAACACCCACAGGTAAATTTCCTACTGCCAACAGGGGGCACTAGAGAGTTTTAGGTGGTCATCATGGAAATATCAGTCCTGTATTCTCTGTGAGAATTTGCCTCCTAGGAGATCTCCATGTGTTTTCCATGGTTGTGATGTTACTTGCGTGGAATATATGCTATGTATTTGCGCGACATTCTGCGGACTGAGTAAAGGGTTTTTTTAATCCTTGCCAGCTCAACAGTGCCACCAGTAGGCAGATGGATGTATTGCAGGATTCAGGATACTTGTTTAAACGTGCTAGACCTGAGAACATTTTCATTTCCTGTTTGTTATTACTAGCTAATGGCTAAACAGAGCCAGTGTTTATTTTAAGGGTGGCATAATGCTTCAGCAGAATGCAGTGCAAATTAAATTAGTAACATTTTACGCGCAGTTCAATATTTTTGGCATACATGACATATTTGATAAATGATCATTTAAATTTAATATAATAAAAAACAAAGCCTAGCTTGAGTTTGTGGGAACTGTGCGATCATTTCTATTCTGCAGTCCTTTTCCAGCATATTAACGCTAAAACACTCATTACACTAACAGAGGCGATACTCATTTGTTAGTAATGTCTTATCTTTGAGTCCGTTTTAGGGAGCAGTGGGCTCTGCCACTCATTTTGTTTCTGTATTTCCTGT
This sequence comes from Petrocephalus schoutedeni, assembly GCA_026780765.1. Lineage (NCBI taxonomy): Eukaryota > Metazoa > Chordata > Actinopteri > Osteoglossiformes > Mormyridae > Petrocephalus > Petrocephalus schoutedeni. The sequence continues at coordinate 13,675,283 of JAODKL010000135.1, forward strand.
TCTGTCTGCTGTTCCAGTCGGCAGGGGAACACCCGATCCCTCCAAACAAGCCTCTTCCCCCTGACCCCATTCCCAAAGTCGGAAAGGTACAGGCCGAATGGCTCTGTGTGAACGTGTTTGGGCTGCTCAGCAAAGCATGGTTGTTGCCCTAGTTCAACATTTTTTTACTGGTGAATCCTACAGTATTCTTTGTGCTGAATTCAAATATCTGTACAGAATTTACATGTCACGTAAGGATTTTGAGTGACACACAATTAAACCTTACACTATATGCATATTTACAGTGTATGTGCATGTTGCAAGTGACTCATCTAAAAGGTAGAAGTCTTAAGGGTCCAGCAGAAGACAGCCAGCAGACTGGGACTCAGAGAGAGAGAGCGGGACCCTTCTCTCAACATGTCCTAACATGTTACAGTCTGCAAACTCTGGCAAAGCAGACTTACAGTACTTTGCTCCCTTCTGTAAAGGCCTAAAAATGTACAGAAATAAAAAAGTTTTTCCCTAAATTACTCCAAAATTTGCCCAATTATATACAATCAGTACAGCCTAAAAGTGACATCACTGGAAAAACTATGGGTGAGAGCAAACTTCTGAACACATTTCTTAAATCAGCATTAAAAAGTATGTAAAAGACAACCCTTAGTTGTTTTGTACTCAAATTTTTGTTGACCGGTGTTATGCAAAATGCGCATGTTTTAAACGTTTTACAAAAATTATAACAGTCGGCCATTTCTCAAAAACTTTATGTGATGTGATAATGTTGAAGTTATTTCTGTGATCAGCATCACAGAAAAAAAAACCTTGTAAACCACTGTTATTTGCACATCACCTCCTAGCGTCGTTACCGTGATTGAGCTTCAGAGAGTCCCCACTGCAGTCTCCAGCCCGAGTCTGCCTCTGTCTCTCTGCCTGTGTTTGGGCTGTTCTTCTAGGCCTTCTGCCCTCTCTTCCCACATTCCTGCTAACTGTTTTTCATTTATCCAAATCAACAACAGCTTTTGTACCTCTGCGATTGCCCGTGATCTTTGTTCTGTAAGCACTTCCACCCCTTTAAGCAACATCGGCTCCTTTCATGGCCTCTTTATGTTTCATTATGATGCTAATCTTAGATTTTGCCATCCCATACTCTGTAGCGAGATCAGACATGCAAACACCTCTGTCATA
>JAODKL010000135.1:13700126-13720122 GCA_026780765.1 Petrocephalus schoutedeni
CCCCATATCATAGAAGAAACTCAGGTCTTCATGCAACCACAGCCTGTCAAGAAGGTCCTCCTCTCCATAACCAAGGTGTCCCTGTTTTCTCCAGCACCTTGTGCCTATTTCCCATGTGACTCGCTCACCAAAGATTCCTTGCATTACAAAACTTTAGCATTCCATAATGCTAACACATTGGTACTAGAACCTCTGCTTTTTTGTGGTGGTGCTTGAAAGAGGCTCGTGGGAGTTTTACTTACACAAAAATGTTCTGAGGGCAGAACGAAAAAATGATTGGTTCAGAGAGATAACCAATGAGATTGTTGAGAAGGCTGGTCGAAGCAAGTAGAGGAGGAGGGATCAAGACATCTGATTGGTTGGTCTGATATCTGATATTTCTCTGAACCAATAATTTTTTTGTTCTGCCCTCAGAACACTTTTACGTAAAGTAAAGCTCCCATGAACTTAAAAGAGGCTGTTGAGGAATGTGATCTTTTTATTTGACACAGATGGATGGCAATTGGATTCTAACAAATGAGTAAAACTCACTGTTTTGTCATTCGGTTGTCACTGACGCAGGGTTTTAGGTAGAGGTGGTGCAGCCTGTTCTTCGCTTTGGTTCTATTGCAGGGTATGGTGTTTGTAGGCACCTCTGAGGGGGTGTTTCAGGTGCCCATCTCCAACTGTTCCTTCTACTGGAACTGCGGGGAGTGCGTATTGGCCCAAGACCCCTTCTGTGGATGGGACCCTGTCCATGGTGTCTGTTCCAACGTGTTAGGAAACCCAGCTGGGATGTGAGTACGTCCCTGAGGGAATCAACTATTCATGTGCTTGTGGCTGAGTGTCTGGATAGGATATGGGGTGGACCTGGGAGAACAAATGGCATGAATGAAATGTACGAAGAGCAATGAGACTGCAATATTACCCCAGAGTGAGTGGTTTATAATTTTTTATTTATTTTTTTATTACTCTCAGACGCCAGGATGTGGAAAACGGAAATGCGGTGGAGGCATGTGAAGTATCTAACAAAACGGCATCACCAGGTTGGTGACTGAATACAGACCAGGTCTATTCACTACTCAAGTACTGTAGAGCCTGTACTTCCTTGTGTGATAATGTGATTAACCCCTATCCCGTGTTTGGGGTCAATCTGACCCCAGAGCATCATTTAATGGTAGGCAAATTTCACATGGGGAAATTATCACGGGAAAAGGGTTAACTGGTTTCCTTATCTTCTACCTGTAACCGTAACACTGTGATTGTATAGTCACAATAATGAGAGATTGAGCAAATGCAGTGTGCAGTGTGCACAGTGAATGGACATGTAGGATATTTTCATCTCCGGCTATTTCCTGACTCCCGACAGAGCTGGTGCCTGTTCTTCTGGATAAAATGGTGCATCTTCGATGTCCCAAGGCATCCAATTTTGCCTCACTGCGCTGGGAGCGCTCAGACGGACGCCATCTCGACCGGGACACCTACCTACAGCTGGCTCGGGGCAGCCTCCACTTCCCAGCCTTGCCTGACACGCTGGGGCAATACCTTTGCATATCGCTGGAGAAAGGCTACAGCCAGACCCTCTCCATTGTGACTGTGCTGCAGGAGGGGCCTGGAAGCAGGGATGGAGACAGCAGCTATAGGAATATGCTGGTGCTATCTGTTTTGCTAGCAGTGTCACTCTGCTTGATAGTGGTGGGGGGGTTTTTCATGCACAAGAAAAAACGCTGTCTTCATGCACAAGCAAAGACACGGTCAGACGAGCATGAATCCATGAAGCAGTGTGAACAACAGTCCTTACCAATGTAATGTACATAGATGGACACCAACAGCTTCCCCCTTTCAATCAAGGTCTTTTGAACCTTTTACTCATAGATATATTTTTTGTTCTTTAGTTTTGCATTTTGGTTCTGCTTTTATTATATTTAGGTCTGAGTGGGCAGTTCAGATTGCTGGATAGCACAGCTGTAGTTGAAATTGTTTATGCTCTGTAAATGTAATAATAAAATGCAAGGGTTTCTGTTGGTCTTGGCCATCTCTGTCTCTCTCACCATCTGCATCTTCTGCAAAGCTGTTCAGCAAGTTTCAAGCAACCGGATGGTGAGAGGCGCAACAAACAGCATGGCTTTAGAGAGAAGCATCGTGCAGTGAGTTCTCAGAAGTCTCCAGCTAGCATTAAACATTTCCAGTCTAAAGTAGCTGTGTTGTATTTGCAGAAGGTCAGAAACTGCAAGACAGGCTTTTCTCTGTTAAGTGGCATCAGCATTTTATGCATAAAATGCAGTCAGAAATGTAATACATTCAAATGCATGCAGGTGGTAAATCTGCAGGTCCAGGTGGTTTTCGCAAACATCCCACCTGCGGGATATTGATTTCAGGGAGGCAGATGGGGGGCATCCGGGAGGTAAGAAATACGACCCATGATGCCTTGCGCAATGACGTCACTGCCCCAGGCCCGATATCGTATATGTATATGTATATGTATATTACCAACTGCGGTGAGGGAGAGCGGGTGGGCATTTTTAACAACACTGACTAGCGGAACAACAGATTTCTGGGACATTGCGCATCATTGCGGGAGAGTTAGGATATCTGTTTTCAGGTTCAATTTTACAAACAATTCACTGCAAACTTACGCAATTACTTGTTGATATGCTTGCTGAAAGTCTGCGATCCTCCCCCTAACCTTCTGAACGAAAATCAAAGTGGCCCCAGCTCCCGATCGTTCACTTCAAAGAGCCGTTTCTTTCGCGGCCGACACATCACTACCAAACAGGCTTACCACTCAGACTGCTGTGTACCGTGTGCAATGAGTGCAGCACAGGTGGTGGATCAGTGATGGTTTGGGCATGGTTTGGTTTGGGCAGTCTGGAAGACTGTATTCACCCAGTGGTTCAACCCTGAATTTAGTGTCATGTAGCAGGATGATTCTGCACCAATATACGCAGCAAGACTAGTGATTCAGTTAAATTAAACAATTTATTATGTGCAAAGACAAGAGGCGGCATGCTGCCTCTTGTGAAATCAGACAGACAAATAAAATCCACAACTTTGCAGCCAAATGGACAAAAACAGCGTAAAACTTTGCTCCAACATATGTTACCACAAGAAGCATCTCCTCTCAATATTAAAACAATTTTTATACATTGCTTTACGCTTTTGAACATCCTTAAGATTATTTGTAACCACTATCGATTGAAATACATATGAAAATAAAAATATACAAAAATAATCACAGTCAAAAAACGATTTGTCGACAGCATAACCCTATTTTTTGCATAAAAACATAGGCTCACTAATAGTTTTTTTAAGGCTTATTTACGGAGGCCACTCTTTGATTACGCACACAATCACGTGGCCCTGTCTATCCAATACAAATTAACAAACCGATTTGCAAAAGTGAAAGTAAAAATCTATCAAAATGGTTGTTTATTGGCTAACCCATGTACACTTACATGCTGCTTAAACGGTTTATTATACAATACATGTAAAAGTGCACTGACAAGTACTTTGACGACGCCGCCATTAGCTAGCGAAGCTTCCACCAAGTTAGCCCGTTTCACTGAACATGAAACGATCTTCTGCTAGCTTGTAATCTTAAGGTTATAAATTATATTTAGCGTGTGTAACTTAAATTGCAAAACCGTGTTATTTATGAAGGCAACTACGCAGCGCTTGTAAGTATTTCTCCTTGACGGGAGAAGGCTGTGAAAAACATGGAAAAGGTGAGGAGAATCCTAGTCCACATGGCAAAGGAGAGCTCCGTCCCTGAATGTGCGCGATTCGTCCAGGTTAGTTTCGCGGGATCACTAGCCGTGGCACCCTCATTATTACTAGTGCCAGCTAGTTCTGTGTAGTTATGCTTCTGCGTGTGTGACTAATGAATTTCCTGCTGCCTCCTAGAGTATAACGGGACATTTCGCGGATTCCGAGACCGATGTGGCGGAAGTGAGCTGCTCCCTGGAGAACAATCGCTTTATATTGTATGGGCAGGACGGTGGGAAGGGAAGACCTGCAGTACCGCTGAAGGTGAAATCGTGGGGAAATAACTGAGACAGTTTATTTTTCTCCCTGTAACATGAAGCTATTGACCGAAAGGCATATTACTCTCCTCATTTCTCCCAAGAGGGCGTCCTTCTGCCCTTTCAAGCACATGTCCAAGTCGGAGGCTGCAGCTCTCCCAGCAAGCGTCCTGAGCCGTGGGGTGGATGTAGGGGTCGCTGTCCTGCTGCAGTCAGCCAATCAGAAGCTGCTGTTGACCCGTCGAGCTGCTGGCCTGAGCATTTTCCCCAATGTGTGGGTCCCACCAGGTCTGGCGCTTCTATATATTGACTTGCTTGTCGACTAAAGACCTGCAAGCTTAGAGTGAATTTGCGTTTTTGTCTCCCCCAGGTGGCCATATTGAATTTGACGAAAAGGTATAGTCTGAACAAAAAAAAAACTTTTCAGTGTATGAAAGAACATCTTTATACAAGCGAGAGCTTTGCTGCTAATCGGTTTAGTTAATGTGTGGTTGCAATGAAGTGTGCTTAATTAACAAGCTCTCATAAATATCCAGCAGTTGCTTATCTCGGCTCCTCTGTGAATCGACCTAGCATGCTCGCTTTCTGTGCACCAGTTGCTGGACGCGGGACTGAGGGAGCTTAGGGAGGAAACTGGGCTCAAGATAGACGATGAGGACATCTCGTCTGAATTACTTGGGCTTTGGGAGGTGTGTGAATGTCACGCTGTCCTTCAGAAATGTGCTGCCAAGCCACTGCCTTTTAAAGGTTCCCCAGAACCTCACTGTGGGACTCCCCACAGTACATGGATTGGGGAGAAGGTAATTAGTAAGAACATACCTATTATGGTAAGATGGATACTTGCTTAACTGACAGTAGATTACCCACTTAAGCAATCTGTATTAATTATCTTGTCCAACAATGAAACAGCATCACCAATGTGTCTAATATAATCAGTTTTTATTGTTACCGGCCCACCTCTTTGTAAGGACACTTAATCATATACACTGGAAATCAGATCTGTACATTTAATTTAATGTTTCCTCAGTCGGTGTACCCTCCCATGTTGTCAAGAGGATTACCACGAAGACATCATATTGTCACCTATATTCTTTTAAACACCTCGCTGACACACCAGCAGCTTGAGGTATGCTGCGTATTTTTGTGCGTTTCGTAAGTGAATATTTGTTGTGTGCGTAATGTATTTGTCCAAATAGGCTGCCTTACAGTTTTAGCCCCGGCTGACAGTTGGGGAGTGTGTGGTCACATGCTTGGTGCTCAGTTTTAATGTGTATCTCCATGCCTCGGGCCCCCTCCCTCAGGCTGCTTTGCGACCCGAACCTGGAGAGGTCAGTGGCTGTCTGTGGGTGGATGCTGAGATTGTCAAGGGCATCGTGTCCGCGGTGGACGGAGAAGAGGGTGCTGGGAAGCTGCCAGAAAGTCTGCCACAAACTGTTGGGTAATTGTCAAGCACAGTAATCTAGTTTACATTTTTAAGGCTTTTTTTATATATATATTTTTTAAAATAGTGGTACAGAGTAAGACATTTTGCTGAATGGTGCTCACTCGATTGCCATGAGTCCACAGCTTCTGTTATAAAAGTTATGTTCAAAATATATATAGTTAATAATTTATTTCTCTGCTCTACTGAGGTGGACAGAAAATGTATTGTGCTTACCTTCCTGCCTCGTGCCCTCTTTGCTAAATTAGCATATCCTATAACACAAAATTGAGCACAAAATTGATTGTGTCCCAGCATGTGTTGCATTCCAGCACAAAATTCTAATTGTCTGTATCTTATTTCAGTTTATTGTCAGTTTATTTGTGGTGTGTGTGGGTCTTTTGTCTCCGAGTAATCTTAGTCCACCTGGGCGCTGTTCTCTCCATTTCAGCATCTGGGAGGTGTCTCCAGAAGGCAGGCTTTGCTCCTCTGTCCTTCCAGTGTCCGTCCTATGCAGTCGGGCACCGGCGGCCGGTGAGGACGTGGAGCGGGTCAGCACTGGGACCAAGTTTGCCCTGGAGCTGTGGCTGAAAACGCTGGAGGCAAGGAGTTGAAAGCTCATCCATGACCTGTGCCTACAGCGCTACATGGTGGAAAGCCTGGAGCTCCCCCTCCGCCTTCCCCAGTGCCGCCGGTAACATCAGCACCGGAGTCTGCTTGCCACCTTCAGGAACTTTATCACTTCATTTGGCGTCAAAGACTTAATTTTGGCATTGGATCCTTTACAGCACACTAAATTTAATGAAGAAAGGCTCATATAATTTTCATTGGGAGTTTTAACAAAGAAGATGAATATCCCTCTGACTTGAGGGTCAGGGTTCTAATGGGAAAAGCTCATTTTTTGTTGGCTCTTCTTATCTGTGTATTCTGCATCCAAAGTTCCAGAATGGGGTGGTGCAGTGGTTAGAACAGTTTCGTCACAGCTCTGGGTCCAGGGTTTGAGTCTCCGCCGTGGTTCAGTGTGTGTGTGGGATTTGCACATACTTTCTGTGGGGTTTCCTCCTGGTACTCCACCACCCCCCAGGATAAGACATGCTAAGGGTAACTGGAGTTACCAGATTGCCCATGTGTGTGAGTATGCCCTGCTATGGGCAGGTGCAACAATGGCCAGATGGAAGTCCCAAGATGCAAAACTTGAATTTACCTTTTGATTTTATGTTGAATCCATACGAATAAAGTGAAATTTTTCTCTATTCATAATTACGTCTTCTATATGTTCTACGATGGTTGCATTTATAGAAAGTATGTTCAGACGTTATAATTTTATAATTTGTAATTATTTCTTAAACCACATAATATACCTTTCCCTATGGGCCAGTGGCGTAATGGATAACGCGTCTGACTACGGATCAGAAGATTCTAGGTTCGACTCCTGGCTGGCTCGGGTTTACCTATTCCTAAATTTCCCTCAAAATAAGTCAACTATTTGGGTCGTATTATGGGTAATTATAATCAATCTAGAGATGATCTGAAGTAAACGGCAGGATGTGTGAAGGTTATACGCAAATACCTCACCATCCCCGGACGTTGGCACCTGCAGGTGGTTCTGGGCTAACTGTAACGAAACGGCAGAAGTTTTAAAGGAGAAAAAAAGATGGGAAAGGAGCATAACGGGTGGTTTGTGTCAGTTAATTTGGCCTTCACTTTTTTTATTAGGCTTATTCAGGGGAAATAATGAGTGTATGAATTTCACAGGGTAGGGCAAATCATGCAATGAGCTCATTCCATTACCTAAAGGAAATTTCCTTTAATCTCCCTTTTATATAGATTTCTTCCATTTTAATAAAGTTGTTCCATTCTACTTGATATCTTCACCAGAACAGGCATAATCTCTGTTCTTTGATGTCTCATGCTGTATATGGATGTGTGCTGTATACATAGGGTATAAGTTACATGTACATCTCTTTTGGTTACATGAAGTCACTTTGGGTTGGAATTTGATTTTCAGTAATTATTGTTTGTGATTTGGCCTCAAGCTTTAAATAGAATCCTCCCCTCCTAAATTGGTTGTTGGGACAGTGAGTCCCCTGTTAAAATGTCAGGAGTGCTTGGCTGCTTCCCGTTTGTCTCGGACCATTATCCATGGCCCACTACCGTGCGCTTGATTCGTTTTCATGCTTTTTTGGCTTGCAAAGGTGTTAGCAGAGACACCCTCCTTAAATATTATGCTTTGTTTTTGCAATTTGTGTCCATATGCCTATATTTATGATGTATTTAACATGTATTACAAGTTTCTTCCCTATACAAAGAACGCAAAGAACACAAACACTGATCTGTCAGCCAGACTGTCCTGTGCCTTCTGCCCTGTATATGGGATAGACTAACTATAGTCTAACTATAGCCCTGTACTGTATAATTGGCTGTGGTAGATACATGGATATTTTCTTTCTGAGTTACTCTGGGTACAGAATGTAGAATAAGATAACATGAAAAATATTTTGTTAAGCACACAGAATAAAAAAAAAACAAATATTTGGTTTTATCTGCTTTTGATTAGATAATCGAGAAATTGAATAGGGAACATTCCCAGATAAAATTGTTGCATTGCCATGCAGGGTGTAACACGGTTGCCTCACATCTCCAGGACTGGGCATTTCCTAGGGCACTGAATACTGACTGACAATTCAAAAGCATGGCCTGAAGGCATGTTCAACTGACTTCAGTAGCCTTCTATGTTCTGTAACCTTATTCAGGGTCACAGGGGGTCCAGAGCCTATCCTGGAAGCTACAGACGCAAGGCAGACAACATAGGTAGGGTGACATAGGTAGGCAGGCAGATAGACAGCTTAGAAGGGCAGCGAGATGACATTGGTGGGCAGCTAGACAACATAGTCATGCAGGGTGGGCGACCTAAGCTGACAGGCAAACGGTGGCAGGCAGGGGGGCAACATCGGCATGACATTGTCCAGAGCATATCCCAGAGACTACAGGCACAAGGCAGGGAACAACCCAGGATGGGGCACCAACCCATCACAGGGCACACATGCACAGTTTGGTATCTCAGCATGTTTTTGGGCTGGGGGGAAACCAGAGTACCCAGAAGAAACCCCTGTGACAACATGCAAATTCCAGGCACACAGAACCCTGGTGGTGACTCGAACCCAGGTCGCAGAGGTCACTTGTATTTTTGCATATATTTCTACAATTAAGCACTAGATGGCAGTGTCAGCCACCAGTAGCGCGGAGTGGCGGTGTGGCATCGTGGGCGGCAGTTTAAATGCAGTGTTTGCATGTTTCACTGGCTCCACTGCCCCCAACAGCATGTAGGGTGTGTGCAAATGATGGGTAGAAGAGGGAGGAAGGTGGATGACAGAAGTTTGACAGCAGGCAGTGCTTTTCTTGGAGAAGATGGGAAGGTTGCCTTTACAAGCCATTACACTAGAAGCTTATGACAAACAGACCAGCCTTTGTGGCGTGTAACAAGTATGTTGTGCTGTGGCCCAGGTTAAATGATACATTGTCAATATCAGTGATGCTGTTGCACATTAATGCAATATTACACCGGTAACTGTGCAGGGAATTAATATATCTATGTATATATTTGCATAAAACCCACATATAACAGCTCACACAATCAAACACAATACACTACCCAAGTATAAACAGATCAACAGAATGATGCTCGCAAAACAGTGAAAAAACAGTGGTTAATGAGCCAGACTTGTTCTTAATTCCTGTCAGGAATGAAATGCCAAAAGTTGTAGGTAATATTGAAATTACAATTGTTAATGTGGGCAGATTTTATTTTCACTGCATGGCACGTATGCATGTATGTATAACATAGGTCTCACTGTTACGACTATATATGGAATTATTTTATTGAAATTTTATATAAGCACAAGCTATATATATAGGTGTGTAAAAAATATCCTAATTGTTGTCCAATAATTTTACGGAGAAAAACTGCTCATTGTGTTCATTAAAAACACTGACTTCTGTGGGTTTTGTGAAGATGTGAATTGGTATATAATAGCTTCTTAAGAAATCAACAGGACTTTAAAAACATTTGGTATAAAACATCATAACAAATATTTGTTTTTTTATTCTACCTGGCCAGTTAAGTCTATTCTCTGTACGTGTCACTCCTATAATGCATCATGTAATTTAATTTTTTTTAATGTTCTTAAATTCTTTGAGAACCCGAAACTCACTTTTCCACCTTTTAAATAACACATGGAGTGAATCCATTATCAGGCTAAAGAGCTCCAGAAATGTGACACATTTATTTGGCATGTGTTTGTGTTTGCATGAACCTCCTATATCCCACGTATTTTTGTGATATTACAGAAACAAAGGGAATTTTGACTTATTAACTGCTTATTTGTTTAGTTTGACGTGTCCTGGTGAATTCATGTGTCTGAACCTTGCCTGAATGTTGTTTGGTTACTCCATTTGCAAATGAGAACTGTTTGCCTTAGCCGATACCTTATAAGTGATAAGTCTGGCTTTGCCTTAATGACTAACAAAAGTCTTAACTAATATTTATAATACAGTACTCATAATAATACAACCCATTCAATCTGAATTGTTTCAGATTCAGATTAATTCACTCTGAATTGTTTCAATTCAGTCGTTTAATCTGAAATTAAAGTATATTTCTTATGGCTGTTGTTTTGTTGAATGGATCGTTGTGGAATACTCCTTTGCTCATGCTCATTGGTGGTGGATTAATACTACTACTAATTGCTATGCTAGGCTATAGCATTGAGCCCCAGATAACATTAGGGTCCTGCCCTGCCTTGGGGAAAGTGGAACAGTTAGTTAAATCATAATCACCTGAGTGTCCATTCTCAGGGCAGTCTAGGACCCCAAAATAAATTAATCTGCCCCTGATTTTATTGCTTTTACATACTTTGTAAATTTAATTTTAATTAATTTAAATTTCAACAAAAAGAGCAACACCAAAAAGTCAAGAAAAGTGAACAAGCCATAGAAAGCACTACAAATCCAAATAGACACACATGCACATTTCACTGAGCTGGCCTCACTGTACACTGCATTTCTGTCCTACCAACTGATACAAATCCAGCTAAATCTGAAAGGAGGCTTTACTGTTGATAAAAACCTGAGATATGGACAGATTCCCATCTATTATTAAGACCACAGAGGCGTGGTCCTGGCAAACGTGGGAAGCTGCATCCTGGGTGCTTGAGTGTGTGCGTTGCCATGGACAGTGTTTGAATTCACGCTGGTGAGACCAGTGAAAGACAGGACCTTCGGGCTGCCTAGTGGATGTCCAGGCAACATTAATGACAGTTGCCTGGCATACGTACAATGACAACCTTTCTGTTTGTCGAAGCGAAGTATAGTATTTGTCTTATAGTTCCAGTTAAGTGCTTCCCCTTATTTGACACTGGCATCTTGACAGATGTCTAAGCAAACAGTATTTTCCTTGGCACATACTAAAGAAATGTTACGGCGCAAAGTTATGATACTGTATCTATAAAGTCCTTCTGTATTCAACATTATTAAATAAAAACATGTTGTTAGGAAGACACATGCGTATGATGAAATGCAGCAGGAACTGGGTGGCATTGAGTGGCCAGTTTCCTCCTTTTATAGTTACCAGCCACCTGCAATCTTGGCCATGCTATCAGAGGGAGTGGACAGTGTGAACGTTATGAGAGGGTGTGTTCCATGATGAGTCACCCGCAGGAGGAAACCTATGATTTCATTTCTGTAGAAGTGGGTCAGCTTAGTCATTTCAAAATCTCTCCTCAAGTCACCCCACTATTTGGAGTTACCATCCAATAAGACTCAAGATGTGCCCAAGATGGCACCAAGTTCAGGATGAATTTTAAGATGGTAGTTTGGATATGAACAATTTGTGATGGAGTAGCATGACTGTGGCACTTTAAGTGTGAACCAGTGAGTACCTCAAAGCTCTAGTACAACTCCAGCCTCCCTGTTTCTAACCCTGGAAACACTGAGGCCTGCATTGCGTTTGAGGCAGACAGAACCACTACAGACAAAACACAAAACGAAACAAACAACAAACAAAAGCGCTTGGCACCCAAGGGCACATATCTTTGCTTAACTAGCCCTTCTTCAAAGTCGCTTTGCCCTGGTAGAATTGCGTTTTTCACAAGATTATGAGCCAGTTAAAAGTTAAAAACTTAAATTGCTTTATTTCAGATTCCAAGTGATGTAGCAATATACATGAAAAGGATCTTGCTTTCAAGGCACCATATTTGTGATTAAATGCTTTGAGTGAACAACTAGAAAATTAACAGCTGTACATAGTGGACAACAATTGCAATACTGGGGTGAATAGAGGTGAATTACCATTCACCTTGTACATAGATAAAAGCTAATTATGTTTATTACTTAAACTATGAAAAAATAATGAAAATATATACGTGTACCATGACTGTAATAAGTGTAAAATTGCTTCAATTTACAATTCATAAATTATAATCCATGTTGAAGTATATTTACATTGGTGCTGTAAGCTATACCATTTACTGAACATTCACTTTCTGACCAGGAAAAGTGGCTCTTACACTCACTGACAGCAAAATAAATATTGAATGTATGACTTCGGCAGTCACAGCCAAGCTCCACAAATGTCACCTTGGTCCACACGTGGTTTTGTCAGTCATCACAGATTACAGCTTTATGGTAGCAGTCAGTCATGTGTGACCTGATATTACAGAATGGCTCCATTGGTTTTACATGATGGATGGGAGTTGTTTTTGGGTGTATATTAAATGTAACATTGGGGAAAAGGAAACACATGAATACATATGAAAAATACACATGAAAAGGATTTGGCCTTGTGGTTGTCTTACCGATTGCCTCAGTGCAGGTGCAGGCTCCCATATACGTGTGTGTGTGTGTGTGCGTGTGTGATTGTGGGTGCAGTCCTGCTCTCTTGCTGTGAGGCGCCATAACTATCCATTCAGCTCTTCAACATCTGGGGAAAAGGAAGGTTTTTATTGACCAAAGACATGGAAATGAGATATAAATATGAAAGACTTTGTGTTGCTTCTCGGGATTTCTGGATTTTTTCAGAGGTCCAAGCAGCAGGCATGAACAGCATATCGTTTGAGCCGTCGTTATCTGGATTTGTGTGATCAGCTTGTGCTGGCCTTTAACTGATGACCAGACAGCATGATGATGAAAGCATAGAGAGATATTCTGTTGATGAGAGATGGATCGGGATGATGAAATTCGCTGAGTGTAGCCCTGATTCCAAACGCTCTTAAATGAGAGCTCTGTACAGAGTTTACTTATAGATATTATTTATTAAGCTTATTTACTGATAATATCTCTCACCGAATGCCTACATATACAGTAATATGGAAATGTCTTAGGCAATCATAGAAAATAATGTTTATAGTATAGTCATGCTGGTGTAAAACTTTGCTATTATGTCTGTGGAAAGGACATATCTGCAACTTCTCAGGGAAAAGAAGAAATTACTGTTAGCGTTTATTGTCTTACTCTAAATATGCTTATATTCTTATGCTAAATAGTGTTTTTTGTTCTGGGAAAATATATATTTACTACCCACATAAATCGCTTTAATCATTTCCTTTGTTTGCCTAAGACTTTTGCACAGTGCTGGACATTTAATGCCGAGTTGCCCTCATAAAAGTACATAGTGTTTGTTAAGATGCCGGGCCACTTTTTCTGTGGGTCGCCCTGTATTATGTTGATTGTTGAGTTATTTTGTTGTACATGTGTGAACCACTTGCACGATGACCAATAAAAATGCTTGGTCCTTTAGTGTAGCCCAGACCAGCTCCCTGCCCCCCAGCCTCCCAGGGAATTATTTATGAACATAAGAACTAATTTCAATTCCTTAATCTATGAAGAATACAAAAGGGGGATTATTTTCCGGACTTCAAACATGCTATGTCAGACTGATGGACTATTGAAGTTTAATTTGGATCTATATTGCTTACCTAGTACCTTTTAATGCCAAAAAGGCTGACCATTAAACATACTAACTGAGCTATTTAATAAGTATTTATAATATCTGACATGTTTCTTTTGGCATTTGCAGTGTGTGCACATGACATCATATCACCGAACACTTCGAAGGGCTGATCCTTCACCAAAGTCACGTGGTTCTTACTCACCGTCGCCAACCGGTCTCACTTATTCATCACATATGTTCCAGTTCGGTTTCTCCTCGGGACCTCAGGGTTCTCCTGTCCGAGACAATAATATTGGCAGTGTCACCAACATGGATCAGTCACACAGTTTGGAGAGCACGGACGGTGTGGTGGCGGTGTGGTGACTCAGTGGACTGCACAGCTACCGGACACAGTGGACTGGTTTCCTGTCTGGGACAGTCTCCAGGAGACCCAATACTGGATAAGTCATTAAACAATGGGTGGATTTAAGAGACCTCAAAAATGGATATGGTACTCAGTTACTGGGCCAAAATAAAAAAAAAATAACGGTTCTGAATGTCTATATCTAAATCTTTACAAGTCAAGCAAAAATATTTTAGCGTTTATCATCTTTAAGATTTGGGGAGTAGTTGTGCCAATCAGAAAACCACCCCAACACGAAACTTGCAAAGCAGAGTGGAGGGTTCCACAGAACCGTCACAGAAATTACTGTTTTTGTTTATTAATTAGTTATTTTTTTTAATAATAAAGATTGCTTTGATTTACAATTAGAACTACAAAACATTTACACAAATGTACTTTTTAGTTAACCTTTCAAGGATATAGCATTGATATCCTGCCTTGTGTAAACTAGGAATATTATAGAGGATTAATCATCTTCCAAGATGAAATAAAATGAATACTGATGTAGCTTAAGCATACACAGTTTAATTAAAGTGCTTCCTTTCATCGGCTTACATTCAGCATTTGTAGCTGAGGTTACAGCCTCATTGTGGGGATTACGTGGTTTTATTTACGTTATCAATGCTCTCTTTGTTAGCTTTTTGGGGCACGGCAGTCCTTAACCTGGAGCTCCCTTTCCTGTCCTTCATTTTCCATCTCTGCAGGAAAAATTCTCAATACAAAAGGATTCAAACTAGAAAGAGCTGTTACTGTGGCGAAAACACACAGTTAAAGATGTAATTCTGAGAAGCGATGCCATTTGGCAGCATGCCAGTGTAATAATACTGCAATTATCGGGCACAGGGGTTAGGGTCCAGTATATGGCGCAACTGGAGAAAACGATAACATGTTACAGCAACATAAAAGCTTCGGGACAAAACATGGAGGATTGGCCGTGTCCCCGTTTGGTTTGCTGCGGATGGGAGCGTATCAGCGTGGACCTGCATGGAGTGCAGAAAGAAGGGGTAGGGCTTAGTGCCCCTGTTGAAGGCTAGTGTTTCCCACGCCTCAAGTTTCCCCGTAAAAGCCGACGGGGTACAAAGGGACGTCTATGTACAGACAGAGAAACTGGGATTCTCAGTAACTGTAGCCGGGCACAGGGGCTATGGCCAGCACTCTGCTCCCCCGGACAGAAAATGTGTCACCGGATTTCTGTCTCTGTATCTGTGTATCGGGGGGGGGGGCATCGCTTGGCAAGTGGCTTCACTCTCTACTCCATTTATCCATCTCAGACTGGCCCAGCGGACTGATAGCAATTATGCCTAAATGCTCCTTGACATCTGACAGTAAGCCATCCTGATCCTTATGCTTTTCTTTTTTACTGAATGATAATACTACTAATAATAACAACAACAACAATAATAATAATAATAATAATAATAATAATAATAATCTTATGGTGAAACTTTATTCTTCCAGTATTAACCTAAAATTAGATACATCAAAGGTGTGGGGTTAGTTTGCAAACCCTACAGGCTATTTGCAAGGTAATAAGACTGATACATGTAAATGCATACGCGCGTGTGTGCAGGCTTCTCTAACTGAAGATCTCGCGCCAACCAGCTGACCAAAGTTGGCAACCCAGATATAAGCTGCAATAATGGGCCAAACAGAAAATCTGAGGTGTGATTTTTTTGTTTTGCACAATTATATCCAAGATGAAGATGTAATAATGTAAATGTAATAAATGATGTAACTATTTTAATGACTTCATCAAAGTAATGTAACCTATTATATTTGATTACTTTTTGATTACTTTTTCTAACAATGTTTTTTAATTGGGCAATAAAATACTCCCAGTTTAAATATGCTAGCATAAGACATTTCTGCATGGCGAAAAGATGCAAAGCAACAAAATGAATGTTTTTCTCTATATATACTGAAAACCATATATTCAGACGTAACTCTTTGTAATCACCAACATTTTGATTCGTAACTTTTTTTTCAGTAACTGTAATGGATTACAATTACATTTATTTAGTAATTTAATTATGTGATGCCATTACATGTAACTAGTTACTCCCCATCACTGTTTGTAAAGTACTTGACCTAAATGGAATCAGTAACTATTTAGTTGTATTAATGGTTGTAATAAAGAGTAGAATATTTACTTTACGACCACTGATATGTTTGCTAACAAAAAAATACATATAACCAAGTTAAAATTGAGATGTGACATGGAGTGATGTAGAGGCATGAATGTACTTGATTACAATTTTCGATGGAAAAAGACATGCAAATCTGATCAACACCCTAATTCACATAATGGAACGTGTTGGAACACAAGGGTTCAGTAATGCAGAGAAGTGCCCTAGTCCAGTGTTTTTCAGTCCAGTCACATTTTTGCTCCCTCTCAGCACATCTGAACCAAGACATTAGGAACGCCAAATACCTGGTACAGGTGTTTTGGGAGAGCTGGGAGGGGAGGGGTTAGTGTTGAGAAATACTGCCTTATTCTCTTCACACATGCCATTTGCTCCATTTTTGATTGTAACAAAAAACCTTACCCATGCCATTTTATTCTAGAGTCAATTTAGTCATTATAAGAGCCTTAAACAGCATGACGAGATTGGGCTGGCCAGTATCACAAACTGCCCCGTCATTCAACTGTAAATAAGCTGTCGGTCAATGCAAGCAGATTCTGACGTATTATTTTGCAGTCAAATAATTATCTCACAGGTTTTAGTTTTTAGGGAAATTAATCAATACTTACATTTGGCTTCCCATTGGGTGCTTCATAGTGGCTGTGAGTGGAGTGCATAGGAATGTCAATCCCATGGTTGATGTGCCCATATGGAATTGGATCTCCAGAAACATCCAGGTAGCCGTAGTGTTTCCATTTGTAGCAGCAGAAAACCAGCTGATGGGTAGAGAGAAGGCAACATGATGAACAAACTTTAGGAAAGACCACAAGCCTCTACTAGCCAGTCCAAATATTTGCTCCCTCCAAGCTCCCTGTCAGACAGTCCACATTTTGCGAAATGTGGACTATCTGAAGTCTTATTTACAAAAATGTGGGTCCCCAAAGGACCGGATTGGGAAACACTGCTCAAAACTAAAGACCTCATCTAGGTCTATACTCAAGACCTCTGGGTTCTGTTGTTGAGGAAGTGAGACTCACCAGCAGAATGATGACAATGAAGAGAAGCAGGACGGCTATGCAGACCAGCACCAGCAGGGCTATGGCCCAGCCCGGGACCCCTCCACTATTAGCAGCAGATGTTGAACTTGCTGAGCTAGTGTTTGTTGCTCCATGGTTACCGCCATGTGTTTCCACGGTGCTTGCCGGCCCTTGCGTACCTACAGGTTTACCGTTTGGCCTTTCAGATGAGTTAGATATGTGGCTAGTTGGATGACTAGTGAATCCAGGATTAATATGGTGGGATGCAGTGTTTTGTATTGATGTTGCAGTATTTACTTGTTCATTTGTTGTGCTTTGTCCAGGAGGTTGAATAAGTTTAGTTGATGAAGGAGTATGTGTTGGTGGATGTGTTGCATTATCAGCTTTTGTTTTAGTGATGCTCACTGGAGAAAGAGCAGTTGTTGTAGGAAAATGTTGTGGGGGATGAGTGGTATTGTTGCTAGAATTGTCTGCAGAATGAGGCATTTTTGTGGAGCTGTCTGTAGAACTGTCTGTGTAATTATTGGTTGGGGAATTTGTTGCACTGTTAGTGGAACTGTGAGTAGAACCTTCTATAGAATGACCAATTGGGGAATTTGTGATGCTGTTTGTAGAACTTTCTGTAGAACTACTAGGTGGAGAATCAGTGGTGCTTTCTGTAGAATGATTGTGCGGGGAATTGGTGTTTTTGTCTGTAGAACTGCCTGTAGAACCTTCTGTAGAATGACCAGATGGAGAACCAGTGGTGGTTTCTGTAGAATGATTGTGCGGGGAATTGGTGTTTTTGTCTGTAGAACTGCCTGTAGAACCTTCTGTAGAATGACCAGATGGAGAACCAGTGGTGGTGTTTGGAGAATTGTCTGTAAACTTTTCTGTTGAAAGAGTAGGCGAGGAAATAGTGGTGCTGTGTGAAGACCTGTCTGTCAAACCTTCTGTAGGATGTCCAGGTGGAGAATCAACGTTATTGTTATTTGTAGAACTGTCTGTAAAACGTTCTGTAAAATGCCTGGTTGAATGAGTGGCACTATCTGTAGAAGTGTCCGGAATATCAGACAGTGATGGAAGAATGGTAGTCTGTGTTGAATTACTTGCAATAGTATTATTTGAACTATTATTCAGTAGACATGTACCTGAAAAAGAAACAAAACCTTTAAAGTAAATAATTTTCCCCTGACTTTTATGAATCAGAAACTATTCCAGAAATACATGCATTACACTCCACCATCCACTACTCAAGTCTGAACAAACATAAAATATTTAAAACGTAAATTACTAATGAATACAGTTATTTGTTTGCGTTTATTTTCCACGAAAATGTATATAGGTGCATTTAATGTTAAATAGTCCACGTATCTCAAAATCCTCAGCGTGATCGAAACAAAATATAACAAAGAATACAATCAAACAAACCATTCATTTTTTTTTTTTTTTGGCTAAAGGTTATGTGATATGGTGAAAACAAAATATCACATGCAGTGAAACGGTCGGTTTCAAGCTGTCTCTAATTCAAATTTACACTAAACAATAACATTACAGAAGGACATGATGGCAGTTTCATCCCACACAAAGTCCAAAAAGCTAAAATATGCATGAGTCAATTCATCTATACAGAAATTTTAAACATTTGTTTCCTTCGGGGTGGATGGGATTTCTGTAATAATTCTAGAAGTTTTCTTCGTTACTCTAAGAGGATCAGTTACAGGAAAGAAAGATCCATTGTACGAAATTCGAGAAAAGTAACAGACAGCATTTGTTTTCAGATAGCCATCTTTTTGTGATATTCGACCAGGATTTTAAGAACGGACAAATTATGGTGGGTCACCATTTTAAAAATCACACCAACAACAACAAAGACCACCACATCAGCAATAATAATATACATTCCTACCTAAATTGGCATATATCACGAAGCAAAGTATTGTCCTCCAAAGAAGCGGCCGGACCATTTTCAGTCATACAAAATGTTTTTATGCTTTCGGAAAAAAAATCTATGAAAATCAAATTTTAAGAGAAAAAGTTTATCCAGTTAAGTAAAATAATGTCTAACATCCACTGAGTGCAGTAACGGTGGTTTTCTTGCAACGCGTTAAAGTATAATGTGAAACCACAATAGGAATGAAGGCGACTTTTATCAACTGATAGCGCGCTGGGGCACCGTACTCGGGCAGGTGTATCACAGGGCGGGACCACGCTTTCAAAATACAATACAGCACAGTCAGTCATGCGGGCCTTTTGCTAGTCTGTAAAAGAGTAAGATTTCTGGGTCATTCCTTAAATATGCATATACCACTGAATTATAATCCCCAGCAATAAAAAGCCAACAACAGCAATAGTGCTAATATTCTTATCATTATTATTTACAAAACATAACACATCCATAAATTGGATAAATAAATGCTTTGGTAATTTTTGTAATCATAACGGGCTTTAAAAATACATATTTCAGGTGTGACTTACGACAGACCGTCTAACTGAAGAAAACTGGACACATGGTAAGTTCTGCTTTCATACAGTGTCATTCGGCGTTGGTACAAGCCGCAGAAGGCACGACCCGAGCAAAAAAGCCGAGGTGCGCCCCGCGAAATAATAATAATGAGAAGACGTACGTGATGGAAACGTGCCGTACCTACGGCCGGAGTTGAATCCTTGTTTCCGCTTGTATATGGAGGCCTACTGTACGGACATAGAGCGGCTGGATTTTGCTCTCCTTACTTTTGATACTTCTATGGGAAAAAAACATCTATTATCTTATTTCTACGATACAGGGGTACCACGGGAGTTTTGTATTCTTTTATTAAATTTAAAAGATGACAGTGCCACCCAGCGGAGATGAGAAAACATTTGTTTACGCATTTTGCACCTTTTTTTCCTCACTCAGTGATGGGTGCGATTGTCCTTAGGTGTGAATAACTTTTCACGAGACATTTTCCCTGGCATCGCTTCTTCCACTGCTACATCAGATGTGTTTTTATCGACAAATTCATTTATTCGGCTGAATATACAACCCCGTTTCCAAAAAAGGTGAGACGCTGTGTAAAATTTAAATAAAAACATATAAGTCATATAGACCCATATGTAACTAAAAATT
>JAODKL010000135.1:13729242-13740062 GCA_026780765.1 Petrocephalus schoutedeni
GCACAGACTAGGTTCGCATGACACCACATCGCACAGACTAGGTTCGCATGACACCACATCGCACAGACTAGGTTCGCATGACACCACATCGCACATGACACCACATCGCACAGACTAGGTTCGCATGACATCACATCACAGTTATTTTGCACATGTGCAATAATCACTAGGGCCGACGAGTGTAAATGTAATTGAGATGCGACACTAATTCCATCCGCTCAGTTTTTGCTCCTCTAATTTTTGCTCCTCTTTTTCCCGCACTTCCATGTAGCTAGTGGTCAGGCAATCAACGAAATATCCACAAAATCCACAGCATTCCGTGTTTGTAAGTGAATACCACTTTTGTGCCTCGATTCCGTGATTCCGACCGCGTTTTCCGCATCATGGAAACTACAGGGCTCTACTGTACGGGACAAGTGGCATAACTTATTAAGCATTTCTGTTAATCTCCTTTGTGAAAACTTCTGCTAAGCTTTACAGGGTGCCATCGATGGCTCAGTGTTCTCAGTTCCTCGCAGCACCTCGTCGTCTGTGTCTGCGTCGGGGGGGCTGAGGGTGGACATTCTGGAAGGAATGATCTCTTATGTTCCATGAATGCATAGCAGTTTTTCCTTCTGGTCAGGCCTGTTCTGGCGAAGGCCGGCACATTTCCTTAGACCTGAATGTTGTTTTCCGCGGGGCCGAGCGTGAAGCGGCAAGCTGCCCTTCCGGGAACCGGCGGCTTCTCACTGGTGAATGTCCTGCCTCCCCCATGGAGTTTGGTGTGATATTGTCACAGGAGCCCGGATGACTATACAAGTGCAAACGGCTTTAGGATCAGAATCGGGAATCTGCCAAATGACCGAGGCCGGTTTGCTGACACAGCAGTCTATTGTCGGGCACAGCGTGGCAAAACACAGCTGACAATTAGGGCGTAACCCAGTCAGAGAAGTAATACAAGACGGAGGTGCACAGCAGAGAAGAATAAATTCAAGGTATGTGATAAATACAGCAGTTTTTGTAAATTTCAGTAGTGCAAAGTTGACACAGACACAACGCAGACGACATACATTCAGTGCGTAAAGTCAAATCTCCACCTTGACGGGATCATGAAGAATCAGATGATCTGTTAACTGGAAACTCCATTTTCATCTGACTTTTTTTTTTTTTTTGGCTTGGATGTTCTGGTTCATTTTTAACATGGTCCTTGTCTTAGCCACTGAAAGGTAGACCGTCCGTTCAGCTGAGTCACTTTTTCTGTCTCCTGAGATTTCCATCACACAACACTCCATTCATTCCCGCCCTGGCTCGCTGGCATACCCCCACCGTATCCTGGCTCACAGGAGGTTGGCTGTGCCAGCTGGCACCTTTCTGGGTGCGGTGGGGACCTTCTCCTGGGCGGAGAGCTTCTACTTTCTGTTGCCCGCTGTACGCTTGTTCCATGGTTCTGTGTTTGTTTCTGTGGATGCTGGTGTGCATGTTCACTCAGGGACAATCTACACTTCCACAAAAGCCTCCACGACCCTGAGTTGGACAAGAAAGTGAATGGATGGATGGAATAAAATAAGAAATTGATTAAATTAATTAACTGAGATAATAACCCTATGCATTGAACAGAAATCATTTAAAATGCCTTTCTTTGCACGATATATCGTTTTAGCGTCGCCATCGCCCAATAATTACGTTGCGTTTGCCAGCACTGCTTAGTGTCTCGGCTCAACACTGCCAGCTTATTTGACACACTCTCTTGGAAGATGGTAATAAGGCCGACTTGGTTATAGTTTATTTTGAGTATCTGCTTTTTTATTTTTAAAATACCGCAAAATTAAGCACATAAAATTCAAATATTGGAAGGCTTTGTCTACGTCTATATTTTTTGAGCAATGCCTCATTTTGCGACCCTGGGCATTCACACACCCTGATCACACCCAAGAAATGGAAATGGGCTAAACCTGTTAGATTTGGCCCACCAGCCGGCCCACTGAGCCAAGCCCCCCCCCACCCCCCCCAAGTCTGCATAGTGTAAGATGGTCCCTGGTCCTCCAAAGGCTGGAACCCCATAATCTACAGAATGTCAATGGAAATGTATTTCCTTGGTGTGTGTATGTGTGTGTGTCTGTGTTTTTAACCCGGTTTGGTGCTCTGCTATTGTATTAAAATAATAAACCTCTTGCCGTATCGGACTTTTCTCAAATGAAACGATTTAAACTAACTATTACTAAATATGTCACTATCAGGCTCTGTTGGAAATGTAGTAAATTAGAACGACTGTGTTTTTACATCAATGCTACTGCATGGGCCCAATGGTGGAATGTCTAAATCAAGCCAGCCTGCATTCTGTCGGCTGTCTGTTGACCTGCTGGCTGAATGGCCTTTGGGGCGGGGAGGATCTCTCCCCGTCTCTCCTGTGTTCATCTGGCTTCGCATCAGATGAATCACTTGGCGTGAATTAAGGTGACATCGGGTCTCATTTCACTCTGGTGGGAAAACTCGCCAGGGGAACAAAAGCTTCTTTTTTTTTTTTTTATCTGCGAGACACTGAATGGACTCTCCTGCCAAAGATGCAGACTCACATTTATCCAAACACTTTAGTTGTATGCTGGACGTTTGCTTGAATTTCCAAGCCTACGTTAAGAATCTTTTAACAAGAGACATAAAAAGAATGTGTCTCCTCCCCACCCCCTCCAGCACCGTCTTTGCTGGAGTTCCCTCCTCCTTTCTGACTCATTTAGGGCATCCAGGCTGCTGTGGACAGACTGTGGGAAGGAGGGAGAGAGGGAAATGAGAGCCGGGCTCTGTCGCCGATGCTTTATGACCCAGACTGCCTTCCGGAATTTCTGCCGATCGGAAAATCGTACGCGGGTGTGCACGCGTCGCCCCGCTTGCCTTTCCACGTCAATTGGGGCTTTGCCTTATCTGTTTCTCATTACTGCCTTTACACACTTGCAGCTAACCCCCCCCCACCCCAAGCGGTCTGTCGTAATTGAGGTGTTCCCGGGAAAACATTCCTGGCACCATGCGGACGATTCCCGGGCAGGTCTGTCTGTTACTAATGAGTCTGCTGGAGCTTGTGTGCCACGCTTCACGCGTGCAGCACCGCGGCTGGGTCACTGCACTTTCGGTGCTCAGAGGAGGACATCTGCGCACCTGTGCTTTGTCACCACTAGCCCCACTCCCCAAGCCCCCTCTGTACCGCTTCCACCAAAGTTCGCTCTCACCGTGCTGCCGTCATCGTCACGCGGCTGCTCATGTCAGTTCATTAAACGTAACATTGTCCTTGCAATCACCCTAAATTTACTTTTTGATATCAACGATTTTTCTCCTGGTGACATTCCATTTTTCCATCCATCTTCAGTAAACAGCTCATGCTTTTGGTTGCCCCGCCTCCTCCGGCAGATAGGGCCACCAAGGACAGGCCTGTGCATTACCAGTCACACACACTCTTCTAGCGAATATGAAATTTGACAAAAAAAAAAAACAATGCCTTTTTTATGCTGCTTTTTAATTAGCAGACTGTTTTATTGACAAGCCAAAACTGTTTTGGTCTCTCTATGTACTGCTGGGATGTCTGGTTTCTCCTGCTGTTAAGTGAGTGTCAAATGCTTTCATTCTAGACCTATGCCAAGTTTGCCGGTGCCCCGGTCAAAGTCCACAAGATCGCCAACCCCTGGAGAAGCCCTACCGGTAACACCAGTGTTTCACGTCAGACTTAATCCCTCCTCTCCGGCCATGTGTCGCCGAGGATGATTCGTGGTGTGAAGACAGTGTTCGGCTGTGGGCCCTGTCATGCGTCGCTGCGTCTCTCTTGATAGGTTCATTGCCCGCTCTGAAAACCCAAGAGGAAGGAAACCTGTCCCAGCCCAACAAGATCATCATCCACCTGAAGAAGCAGGTAACTGGCCCGCCCTCCTGCCCGAGTGGCACGTTATATCCGAACCCCTCTCGAAGGTTAAGGGTGCCAGCTGGGCGGAGAAACCATTCTTTGCTTGAATGTGCTCTGGGCTGCCGGGCCAGGTGTGTTGACACGACCGCCAAGCCTGTACCTGCCGAGGAAAGCAAGACGTTTCTTTTCACGCTCTTCACGTCTCAGTTTGCCCCTTTCTCTAGAAATAAATGCGCATGACAGCTAATGCCCAGATGGAAGCCATCAGCACAGATAGTTAGTGCCCCTGCCTCAGCCAAGGACGGGGGCCATGGCGTGGGGGGGGAGGGGCTTCAAACCACAGTGAGGACTGATAATTGCTTTGGAAGGGAGTCCGTCGAAGCAGATGAGGGCGCAAGGGGGAAAAGCCCCTCTGAAGCAGCCCCGAGGAGGGGGATGGGGGTCGACGAGACGCGGCATTTCCAGTTAGGGTTCCAGGCCTCCCAATCCCTAAGCAGCAGAATTTCCATGAAATTCCTTCGTGTGATTGTGGTTAGGGTCTTTCCCTCGGAGGGGCTGGTGCTTCCTGGCCTGGTTTAGAGCACAGGCATTCTTGATCCTTTTCAAAACACTCAGGGTTTGTTCTGATCGACCGCTTGACGGCAGATAGCTTCTGTTGTTGGGCCCACTTATGTGGAAGCGTATAGATTTCCTTGCTGTTTGATGGTTGATGTCCCTTATGACTAGAAACTGCTTGGCGGTTCTTCTTGGCTTCCTAATGAGCCTTCCATTTGGAAATTATTAGTGAAATCATTAGACGTAAGAGCAGGGGAATAATATGCATTTATATGTATCATTTTTAGGCTTCCCAAGCTGATGTGTCATGCTTCTTGATGGATTCTAATTGGCTCCTTTTACGTTTTTGCAGAAATACAATGCAGACTATGATTTATCCGCCAAAGAGGGGGCTGACGCTCTGGCCTTCATCTCGCTGTTGGAGGAGAAACTCCTGCCAGCTTTGGTGAGACGGAGATTGACAGTGAGAGAACATTGGGGTGGTTCGAAGTGGGGGGTAATGGTGGGAAGTCATACTCGATGGGCATGTGGGTGGCATAACGTGGAGAAAAAGAAAAGGGTGTTCAGTCTAGAAGTTTTTTGGAAGGATCTAGCAGTTCCTCTGTCTCAGTGTTGTTTCTTTTTTCTTCAAATAAGTAATCAGAAAAGAGGTGATAAAATGTGTTGCTCCACCAATCAATAGACAATGTAGTGATAGCTTCTGGAGGATCTCTATGAGTCTCCTAAGAAAATAGACAGACAGTGTAATATATTACTGAAGAGCCAAATCCTTCAGTGGTAATTGTGCAGACCGTGTCATCACGTCATACTTAAACCATGTTAAAACTTAATCTTCCATCTTCTTCAAAAAAGCTCCGATGGCGTATTTGGAATGAGCTCATTTTCTGAAGCTCGGCCAAGAATGCTAAAATATAGGATGTTCATAAACTCTTGACTGGCAGTGTACACATGATGATAAAGCATGCTCGGACCTTCATAACAGTTAGGTGCAATAGCCCTTTCTAAAACGGAAACAAGTTCTGAACTTGGATGAAGTGACAAATTCAGGCTTTCTCAAATGTGAAAGTCATCGGCGATAGTGCAAGGTAAACATGTGCAAGGTCTCCCCGTGTGTTCCATTCCCAAACCGTCCCCTCTCTTTGTACTCAGATCTACGCTCTGTGGGTGGACCCCAAGAACTATGTGGATGTTACGCGGCGGTGGCATGGAGAGAACATTCCCTTCCCGCTGAACTTCTTCCTGCCCGGCCGCATACAGAGCAGGCAGCTGGACCGGCTTCGGCTGATGAGGGGCGACTTGAGATTGGAACCTGGGGACGAGACTGAGAAAGAGGTGAGGACAGTTCAGGGACAGCGATGCTCTCTGAGGTGTCAGTGGGTAGATGGGCTTTTGGCTTTGCTGCCCAGACAGTGGATGTTCTCATGCCAGCTGTTTAATGGGGCTTGATTAAAGAATTCTCAGAAGCGCTGTTTAGTGATGGCATTTAGTGATGTTGATCCTTCAGTACAAAACGAGTTAAGGGTCCTCAAGCTCTACCAGTGACAGTAACAGACGGTGCTCCAAAGATCTGAAGAAACTCAAATTCTCATTGTTGTCTAGGATGGTTATACCCTTAGAGATGTCTCCATTTTTCCAGAGAATTCTCAACTCATTGAGTAACTCTAGGAAGAAGTATGCAAGACAGTAGTGTCCTCAAGCCAACACTGTAGTTGCTTAACTCTGTTCCTCTTGTGTAGGACGTGCTGTGGATTATCAGTCGCCAGAATGTTGTTTTCAGAGAGCCATGGGATTTTAACAATACATTAAATACATCCACCACATGTGGCCCCCTACCAGCTTGAAGGGGTCCAATGTATGCATTGCCAAGACTTTATATAAGAACATGCCTCAAGGCGTGAATTGTGGAGATAACTTGAGTGACTTTGAAGGGATTTAATTGGTGCATATTTGACAAGCATTTCTGTTGTGTTGCAGAATCTTGTTAGCACTGTAATAAACAAAGGGTGCATTACCCAGGGGAACAGAGTAAGCAGTAAACAGAAACACGTGTGTGTGGGTTTGCATAGATCACATGTGGTAAAACCTGAAATTTACCTACTTTTGGGGACAACTTTTCAGGTCCCCATATGGATAACCTCAATTTCATAAAAATCTGTGAATACAAATAAAAAAGTAAAAATGCCAAAAGTATTGTATTTGGGTTGGTTACTTATGGTTAAGGTTAGGGCTTGGTTGGGGTTAAGGGTGTCAAGATTGGGATTAGGGTTTAGATAGGATGTGCGCACGTCTGAAACGGTTCTCCATGTTTCCCCAGCTTTATCGCGATGCCCTGGAATGTATGAATCTCCTCTCTCAGCGCTTGGCTTCACAGAAATTTTTCTTTGGAGATTCGTAAGTCAGGCAAACCGATCAAACATCACGCACCATCATACCTTATCATACCCAAATTCGCAAAACCACGCCATTGAAATTCGTCTATGATTGTACACAATAGTGTAATACCACAAGGTGGTTTCATGCAAATACTTTATGGAATATGTGGGTTTTTTTTGTTTTATTTTCAATGTCATACCTCTAGCCCCTCCTCTCTGGATGCATATGTGTTCAGTCACTTGGCACCACTGCTCAGGATTAAGCTGCCCAATGCTAAGCTGCAGCTGCACCTCAAGTCAATGGACAACCTCACTAGCTTTTGCTCCAACATCATGGCCCTCTATTTTCCCAACGAGGGGCGAGGTGAGTGATCCAGCTCTCATGGTGAGTTAACCTATATGAAGATAAAGGGAGTTTTTAGTGGGTTGTTATCATGATCAAGGTGAGTAATGTAGAGATCTCAGCACTCTTGAGTGTATGTGTCCTGTGCTGGACTGGCCTTGTGTGCTGTGTTGCCTGGAGTAAGGTCCAACCCTCCACATGACCTGCCACTGGATAAGCAGTTTCAACATGGAGGGATTGTATGGATAACTATGATAATGATTATATTGGTAGCTCTGCCGATACATGAGAATCTCTCTTGCTGCTGTGATCTCTGACACCGTTTTTAACTCTGGTGGTTATGGCAGATGCTCCGGGTTGCAAGGTCTCCAGCCAGCCGGACAGCAGCGACTTTGACCACGAGCCCAACAAGAGGCGCAACCAAGTGCTGTCAGTGTTGGTGGCCCTGGGTGCCATGCTGAGCTACGCTCTGCTGACGGGCATCCTCTCCATCCAGCATGTGCGCCCGCAGGGGGCACTGGACAGCTCTGTGAGACCCGGGGTGGGCGCCCATGAGGAGGAGGAAGACGATTAAGAGAGAGTTCCGAATGTGTTGGAGATCCAACCTGGCACTAGGCTCTCGGGACCACGGGACCAATTAGCTTGTGCCTGATAGATTCAAGAACTTGAAGGACGTTCGCATTTTATTGTTTCCCCCTCAGCTAGTGAAGTCTTGTTGGAACTTCAATGCACAGTAATCCTAACTGGATCAAGGCATTGGCCATCGTTGATCCTCTCATTGCCGGCAAGTTTTTTTGGGGCTTTTTTTAAATGGAGGCTAACCTTTCTGTAGAGCAAACACGTATCTCAGTCACAAGCCATCTGGGTGATCTCATTATAAAGTGATGTGTAAGCCTTCTGTCTTTGGGTCTTGTTTTTAAGCCATATGTGCTTTGTTAGTGTTCATGAGGGAACAAGTATGTGGGTTTCAGGTTATTAAAAGCAAAACAACAACAACATGTTTCGCACACTTGAGTTTTCACGTTAGGTTTTCTTGTTTTGTTGGCCAAAAGTATGTCAAACATAAGTCATGGGGTTTTACTATGAAAGAAAATAAGGCTGCATAAAATGGGAGTGACCTGAGTGGTTAAAAAGAATATCTTTGTAATTCTTAAATTTCCTGGTGTTGAACAAGGAGCAGAATTTGATATCAAAGGAGTTTCTGACCTGCCTCTGCATTTTATGTGAGCAGCCTGCAATAGCATCAGGCGATTGATTTTTTTTACATAAAGATGTGCTTCGCTCCCTTTGATTCCCTGCTCACTGATTATGATATAATGTGTCCAAACTGCTACATGGTAAATATTTAACTGGAGTAAAAAAAAAAAAAGTAAAAACTTGAAGCACTTCTCTCTAGACATTTTTCACTTGTACTGAGTTGACTTCTTCACATACAATAGTTACTCTTCAGTTGGAACCCAAGGCTATCAGTGTCTTGGAGGAATACCTTGGATTTTATTAGTTCAAAAGCATAAAATGTAATAATATATAATTCCGAGTACTATAAACAAATATCCTTGTATTCTCTGCAGTCTTAACCTCACATGAGGTCAAACTGTACATGACTACTTCACACTAGTAATTGTGCTCTAAGAGGGTGTCTTTGGTGAGTTAGACTCACAACCAGAAACTAAAATCCCACTTGTCAACACAAATACCACATAAATTGTGTATGATTGCCCGAAAAACCAATATTTGTAATGGTATTTAATTCTAAGCAGCATTCGTAAACTGTAATTTTGTTCATCCACCCATCCATCTTCCAATACGAGGCTGAGGAAGTGTAGGGCGTGAGGCGTTGGACACCCTGGAATGGAATGCCAGTTCTTTTTCCTTTTTTTTTTTTATTACAGAAATGAAGGAAACTTTTGCATCATTCTATAAAACCAAAAATTTGCATTTCTAAGGGGGTTGTCATGGACCTGTTGCTATGTAGGCACTGCTTACCCAAAAACTCCTCTTGATAACACCTGCAGGAATGTGTCTGGATGCAGTCACTTGAACACACTTCAGTTATACGTTGCCAAGTGACAAGTAAACCCTGCCCCCCCCCCCAAAAAAATTGCAGATGTTTCATTTTGGAATGGAAAAGTGACCTAGTGTAATGGGATGATGTTTAAATGCACAAATCCAAGTGTTTACTATGACTGAGCCCTGGGTCTAAATACTGCAGGCCAAAAATCTGGTCTAATTCAGCCCGACTTACACAGCACAGTTTATCAAAATATAATTAACAAGTCATTACTTTTGTAATCTGTGCCATAAAATCATTTTCAAAAGGAAGATTATTCATTACCATTTGTATTGGAATAGACATCAGGATTGTAATAATTTCCTCCGTCTCCGTTTTCTATACTATGTACACAAAACAGAATGCCTTCTCACAGCCTGAAGTGCATTTCGTGCAGGTAGCGATGCATGTTGCATAGTTATGAACATTCGGAAGACTAACTTGCTTTGCAATCAAACCAAACTGATTCCTCAAGAAGCATCTCCCTGTAGCATTAACTCCTGAGTTCGCTGACCTCACATACAGGGAAAGTCGCTTGTTTGGTTTGATTTATTTTTCTAAATAAACATCAATCATCCACCACTGTTTCAGCTTTTCTGGAAGAAAATGGTCTTTCTGGTTGCTTGTGAGAAGTGGAAGAATTACTTCTGGGAGAAATCTTACTAAAGGTGTATTCACTAAAACATAATAATCAATGGCAATGATACTGTAAATGAATAGATAGACCTCACAGGACATTAAAAGAAGTGATTCCATAGACCCCCCTTTACTGCACCAGTCTGTGAACTATTTCTGTTAAAGGCAATGATTTCAAAATGTAAGGTTTGCACGTTTTGTGGCCAGTTTTCATTTGAACTGATTACATAGGAAGATATTGTGGGGGAAAACAGTCAAGGATAACTACTGGAAACAAATACGTCTTGGGAAAATATTTAAAGTTCTCAGTGTATTGGTGTCTAGAACCAGCTGACATTCAAAGGGACTTGATTTTGTTGCAAAGCACAAAAGGGTGATTTTGGAGCATGGTTTTTGCTGTGGTGGGCAGAGTAGGGGATCTTTAGGTCAGTTAGGCAGTTTTCACATGAATCCAAGCCAGAGCTTCACTGAGTCTCCTCCCACTTCTTTAATGCTGCCACTTTGGTGGCACCTCAGCAGCTGTGGAATCTGGCTATTTGGTGAGGAGTGGCCAAAATCCCCCGATGAAGTAATATTCATGTATGGAAAACTGCATCTCATAGTGGGGCATCATGTCTCATTTTCTTCCCTGGAAGGGCACCGATTACAGAGATTTTTTTCTCTCCATTACCAGGACACTTTATCATGTTTTCTCGCATAGAAGGCCACCTCAGATTCATCCAATTGTAAGGGCACCTTATATGTCTATAGTACATCACATTTTCTCCACTGGAAGGGCATCCCTTAGGACAATTCCCCACATCCTGACACATGTATGGACCCTTTATAGAGCACTGCATCACATTTTCTCCACTGGAAGGACATCCATTAGGACACTCCCCCATATCCTGACACATGTATAGATACCCTATAGAGCACTGCATCGCATTTTCTCCACTGGAAGGACATCCATTAGGACAATTCCCCACATCCTGACACATGTATAGATACCCTATAGAGCAC
>JAODKL010000135.1:13740162-13769620 GCA_026780765.1 Petrocephalus schoutedeni
AGAGCACTGCATCGCATTTTCTCCACTGGAAGGACATCCATTAGGACACTCCCCCACATCCTAACACATGTACGGACCCCTTATAGAGCACTGCATCACATTTTCTCCCCTGGAAAGGGACCTATAAATAATAATAGTAGTCGTATGCTAATAATGGTAGCATAACTAATAATAATAGTCTGCAGTGGATTCCCATGACTTGAGTGTTCCTTTTGTTTAGTCGCAGTGTTTCACTGTTGCTACAAACCGTGAAAAGTTGCTGCTTCACAGCGGCTGCATAGTGTGTAAATGAACATCAATGGAATCTCCAGGGGCCCTGGTTTAATGACCCCGAAAATTATCTTACAAGAATTTCTGTTTGGGAGAACAATCCTTTACTGAGATTTCCCCACATTTTCCATACAGAGTAGGCACATTCGGAGGCATACTGTATAATGGAGTATGCTTCCTGAAGGAGACTAATAAATAAGGAACTATTTATTTTATGTAATAAAAAACAGACAGAGGCCAGAATGAGAATCTGGCTTAGTTCATGTAGTTTGTTCATACTTTCCTGAAAAAATTTATGAATGTTGATTCTTTTTTTTTTTTTTTTTTGTGGCCAAAACCTGAAAAATGGACACAAAAACGGAACTATTAGGTAGGATGAAAACGTTCACACTGCTCAATGCCTTTATAAGCATGCTTTTTCCTGACAGGAAAATACGAACATAAAAGTACTAGTATGTTGTTGCATATTACTGCCAGGAGACCACGTACAAAATTAAAGCTGTCATTGTAAAGGAAGCTTATATCTAACAGTCGCCCTTGTTCTTGATAATATTACACGGTTACTCTGTGTTGCTCTGACCCGTTTTATGTCGGTATTTGAAAAATAGACTCTTATGACTTCTCAAGAGGAGGAAATGGTGCGGCTAAGTTTAAGGGCTCAAGTTTCACTGTGGATCTGACTCCAGTCACCGCAGTTTTCCGTGCTGAGGTCATCTGTATTTCTCAGTCTTTTAACAGAAATTATGTTCACGTATCTGAGTAGTCGATTTTATGAGTCCTGACTTTAATTTTCCATATAACTAACGGCAGACACTTTTTTTTACTCTTTCAAAAGAGTTTTAACATTATTCCGCGTATATGGTCCCAGATTAATGTTGGGCTCATAGTTGTATTGATTTTAATAGCGTTAACTGTAGCTGTAATAGCCGAAACGCCACCAAATTCATCTGAGGATAATGCCGCGTTTTAATGAGCTCTGAATAATTAACGCATTCTCTCAAAATGACGTGCAGACATCCCACAAAAAACGTAGCCCATGATTTTAGTCGCTGAGGACAAATCCCCTCCATGAGAACGACGGTGCACTAAAGGGAATTTGTTTTTCTTTAATGGTGTAATTTAGCGCCGTTTTGTAGCGAGAACTTGTTGGGAATTCCTTTCCCTTTAGTCCGCGCCGCAAGCACATATGTTGGCGGGGTTATAAGGCAGATCGGTGCGTTTTTGCGCCGCATTTTCCATTTGAAAGCGAGTGTGTTCCCTGCGAGATAAGTGGCCTCCCCTCGCTTCGCTCGCTGTACCGCTTCCACCCGCAGGGAGAGAGGAGACATTCCTCGGATGCGTGCTGGCCGAGCACCACTGGGTCCCCGTTGTCTCTTGAACCCGGGTCAGAGCGCCACTCCAAACTCTGCAGAGCTATTTGACAGCCACGTTTGGGACCTGAAATCCGCAGGCGCCCCGGGACTTTCTCCATCCTTTAGTATCTGAAGAGCTGCACTCCTGGCAGACGTGCGCGCACCGCTTTTTCGGAACATGGGTTCTAAGCGAATATCGGCTGTCTTACTCACACTCTCTGCCTTGGTGCATACCGGCTTTTCCGAGTCGTCCACTTTTCAGGAGATGCAAGGTAATGCGCAACTGATGTATTTTAACATAGGACATCTATTCTCCTGTAGGAATAAATGTTTGAAGCAAAAATATAAATTGCATTTAATTCAGCACATTTGGATAAAAAAAAATGTTAAGTAGTTTAGTAAACAGTACATTATACAAGTTACAGTAAATAATATACTGCGTATGTTACGGAATTAAAGACTTGAGATTATGAGCTGAGGAAAGTACCTTTGTAAAGGGTGCCCACTCTGGCGTCTGAGCCTGCCGCTGTAAAACTACAAAGCGAAGCATTGTGCGCACAGTTAAGAATTAACTTCTGCCACAATGCATTTGGGCTTCTGGGATGCGCTGTGATGCTTCTAAGCATGCCTTTCTCATGCGCTGCGCGGTTCAGTGATCAGCTTGGCGGTATTGGCATCTAAATAACACTTACACAGCGAATGAAGTGATCTTAGCGGCTGCGGTGGCGTAATTAATGTGCATTGCACAAGATGCGCCGGGTGTGAAGTCTGAGCATCCTCAGCTGGCATGCTCGACTTGACAAAATGTACACGATTTTGAACACTTCGTGAAAGAATCGTAATACCTTATCCTTCCAAAAACAAACACTAACGTAACTTATTTCAATAGGATGGTGCAATCGCCTGAATCTTAAATGGTCATAGAGCTAGATATTGTTTTATCACACCCCAGAGGGCAATAATATCTAAAGGGTGGAGCATCCTTTTAGTGACTTTTCCAAGTGATGTGCGATAACAGTCAAGCGGGTTTTTACCCACAGCCTCAACGTCCTTTACATGTGTACAACAGACCGGAGGGGCTGTTTTAGGGCCGCACAGGGCCTATAGCAGAGCGTGAGTGATTCCATCTGGTGATGTGTCTAAACTCCCCAAACGCCTATTCAGGGGCTGCAGGCATGAGCCTTTTTAATCTCCTGCAAATCCGGGTGCGGTAACACTCAACCAACACATCTGTCGCTGCTGGCTAGTGCCGGCTGCTGGTTCTGCTTTATTGGTACCCACGTAATAGTATGACAGATATTTATATTCCTGAATTAATAGTGGTCACTTTCTTTCATATTACTTTAACGGGGTTTTGAGACTTTGACATTATTCAACCAGTGACCCCATTGTGACTTTTACGCATCAAACTAAGGAGATCCCCAGTTCTTTCAGGTTTTCTTGTATACCATTAATCTAAATTATCATTCGCAGTTGATGTATCAGATACTCATGGCCCTTGGCCTGACTTCCACCAGAACCCGACACCTCGCTTCATTGTCTTTTTCCTTCTCCTTTTTCCTTGCATCACCATGGTAGGTTCATGGTAGGTACACTCCGGAAGTTTATGGTGCGCAGAATGACAGCCAACACTGTAGGGCAGTGTTTCCCAATCCGGTCCCTGGGGACCCACAGTAGGGCCACATTTTTCCTCCTTCTTAGCTCCCTGCCTGACAGTCCACATTTTCGCTCCCAGTCAGCTCCCTACCAGTCCCGTGGAAGGGAGCAAAAACATGGACTGCCTGGGGGTCCCCAATGACCGGATTGGGAAACAGTGCTGTTGGAGAGGAAAGCGCAGGTCCGACGGCCTCATTACCATGGGCTGGGATGGCCTCATTACCATGGGCCTCATTACCATGGGCCTCAATACCATGGGCCTCATTACCATGGGCTGGGATGGCCTCATTACCATGGGCTGGGATGGCCTCATTACCATGGGCCTCATTACCATGGGCTGGGATGCCACAGAGTGCCCTGGGACTCCCCTGCTTCTTTGTCCTCACTTGTGGGGAACCTTTGGATCTCCAGCTTCTGTCAGGGTGACTTACTGCCTGCACTAGTGTGGGAGTTAGGAACTTATGAATGAGCGGGGATGTGGGAGTGTATACTCACGGTCCAGTGGAGGAAGGATTTAAAGTGAGGCTTAACACATGGATGAAGAAGGGAGCTGAGAGCAAAGAACATGTGGGACCCTGATGAATGGTGGCAGTTATTGGCTGTTTTTTGAGTAAAAAAAAAAAAAATGAACGCAATCATTTGAGAAGGTAATTCAGTTACTTCGCAGTCAGTGCTTGTTATAGGAAACTACGTCCCCTGAAAAGAGGTGATTTATTTGCAGCTGGTCATAATCTCAGAAACATCTAATAAAAATGTATCTTAATGTGAAAGGTGAGTCATCTCCAAAGACTCATGCGGTTCAGTCTAAGTGATATTTTGTTGCTGTTTTCTGGTAGAAAATGATGGAATATTACCTGTCCAGCTGGCAGTATGAATGGTATTAATCTAAACTGCAGTTCATATTCGTATTTAACAGAGCAACACAGCTACAAATGGTAGTAATAAATACAATTTTGGACTTCGGACTTTGGAGTATTTGATGTTCTAATAAAAGATTGTTAATGTCATTTGATAGTTCAGTAATGACCATGTTGTTATAAATGTATTTGCTACTGTGGGTTCGTGAAAGCAGCCCTGTGTTATATCAAGGTTCTTTTGAGTGTGATTGTCCCTGTGTACATTGCGACCTTCCAGATGAAGTGGGGATGGATTAATCTCACATATGCCATTGATGATTCTTTATAAGTGCCCGAGAGTGCGGTGAATAGCTTGGCTTCATCTGCGCACCGGGACCTAATTTACGCGTTGGAAACCTTTCCATTCACGTGGAAGTATGTGGAACAATATTCTGGAAGGAAATGGCTTAGGTTTATTGAGCATGTGAAAACAACGCAGTAGGAAAACACCATAATTGGCTGGTGGTGTGTGTGTTTTTTTTTCCTTTCCTTGTCCAGTCAAGTTTGGCAGTTTGGCACATGGGGAGAAGTTAAGTAAACAAAAAACACAAAAGCTGCCTCACTCACATAGCCTAAGACAAAGTGTCTGGAATTTTTAAACAGTAGATTGTGGCTCTCACCCTTGCTCCTTCCCCCACCCCCCCACCTCGACCCCACAGTGATCGACGTGCTGACACTGCAAGATGCCAAGCAGACCACGGCAGCGGTGGAGAAAGTGACCGCGGCCCTCGGCACGGTCAGCGACATGTACGTCACCTCCGCCTTCCGCCTCCCGCCGAAGTTGGGAGGCGTCCTGCTGGGGCTCTACAACAAGCTGGACAACAAGAAGTACCTGGAGCTGGCCGTTATGGGCAAGATCAACAAAGGTGCGGAACCGGGGCCCGCTTCAGGTCTCGGGCCGCATTCGAGACTCGGGCCGTGTTTGGGACTTTGGCCGTGTTCGGGATTCAGGCTCTACTCGGGCCTCGTTCGGGACTCAGGCTGTGTTTTGGACTTGGGCCGCGTTTAGGACTTAGGCCGCGTTCAGGGCTCGGGCCGCGTTTGAGACTCGGGCCACGTTTGGGACTCAGTCCTCGTTCGGGACTTGGGCCGTGTTTGGGACTCGGACCTCGTTCGGGACTCAGGCCACGTTCAGGACTCGGACCTCGTTTGGGACTCAGGCCGCGTTCAAGACTCAGGCCGTGTTTGGGACTCGGGCCTCCTTCGGGACTCAGGCCTCCTTCGAGACTCAGGCCATGTTTGGGACTCAGGCCGTTTTTGGGACTCGGGCCGTGTTCGGGACTCAGGCCGTGTTCGGGACTCGGGCCGCGTTCGGGACTCGGGCCGCGTTTGGGACTCAGGCCGTGTTCGGGACTCAGGCCGTGTTTGGGACTCAGACTGTGTTTGGGACTTGGACTATGAACAATGAACGCCCAGGTACAAGAGTAAGACGTCCTGGAGCAGGAGATAGACAATAACTTCTAATAAAGCATGAACCTGATAAAACTATTCAATGAGCAGAAGTGCTATAGAAGAACACTCAGGGAACCCTTTTCTTTAGATGTGTTGATCTTCACCCACATCCCCTGGAGGCTTCCCCCTTCCTTATCTCCCTTATCTTCCTCCTTTTGTCTTCCAGTTCTTGTGCGTTATGTGCGGGAGGACGGGAAACTTCATACCGTGAACCTCCAGAACGCCAACCTGGCAGACGGGCGGACCCAGTCCATCATACTGCGCGTAGCGGGACTCCGCCGGGACAACCTCCAGTTAGAGCTCTATGTCAACTGCCGATTGGCCGATTCCAGCCAGGGTCTCCCCCCATTGGTCCAATTACCGGCTGACCCGGAGCTTGTGGACATTCGTAATGGTCACAAGGCATATGCTAGGCTGCAGGTGATGCTCACTCAGCCGTCTTGAATTTGTTTTGTGTGTCCATTCTGAATAGATAAAAATTGTGGCTCAAAGTATCCTTGTCCTTGTCCTTGTGCTTAAACTGTACTGTACCTCCTTACTGCAAATCTATTTTTCAAAGCATGTGTTTCTCATCAGACATAACTGTGTGACATTTCAGGGTTCCGTAGAGTCTCTGAAATTGGCTGTAGGGGGATCTGTAGCCAAAGCCGGCGTTCTCACTGATTGCCCCTTCCAGGGTGATTCCTCATCTTTGCACAACACAGGTAATTACCCTCTTTAATGTCACTAATGTCAACATTCACTCATGGTACATCAATTCAGGTGAACCATATAGAGTCACCTGACAAATTCATTTAAAAGGCTCTATTGGTATTAGCTAAGTTAAATCAGTACACTTCGTTGAATAAAGTTTTACATGTGTATAAGCACTTGGTTCCTGTTATGCTAATAACAACACAAACTTGGCCAGATACCTGTGTGGCGACTAAAATTAAAGAACGTTGAGTTCGTATATTGATATATAATAAATATCTGCATATATAAAAGGGGTGAGATATAGTTTTCTCAGATAAGATCATTTTCTGTGGTCAGCACGAAATACTTTACAAGTCGCTGTTATCTCGGGGCTTACGTCGCTCTCGGTGAGCTGTCCAATATCGCCATCTAGTGGTGACATGGTAATATAGCACGTATGTGTATCTACTGAACGGAGACATACCAAATATCCCAGTGTCGCCCTGGCAGATTGTCGCGGGTAATTTAAACTCTTGTAAATGTTATGGTTAAAGCTAGCAAAAACTTGCCTGAACTGCAAAGCAATTAATAATCTAATATTTCAGTTATGATTCATGTTCATTTAGTCATTGTTTTGTGTTGGGGTCTTGCTCACTCTGCAGGTATATTAAACATTTCTTGTCAATCGGCTTATGTTATAAAACAAATGTTATAAAACAAAGTAGCCACTGTATATACAGTTTAACTAACAATTAATATGATGTTATTTCTGTGATGGTTAAAAGTCGTGTATTTATCTTCATATTAGTCATAAAACTGCTCTCCTAAGAATATGCCTCAATCCTCTTTCAGTGACAGGAGAAGTGAATTCTGTTCTTGGTGAGTAACTGTCTCTCCTCTGTATGGTTCCTTCAATTTGTCCCTTATGCTAGAAATGACACAGTTTTGCTTATTAAAAGTGCCCTCTTTTCCTTAACGCCGCCCTCTTTTTCTAACACCGTGTGTTCTGTGTGATAT
The DNA here is from genome assembly GCA_026780765.1 of Petrocephalus schoutedeni. Classification (NCBI taxonomy): domain Eukaryota; kingdom Metazoa; phylum Chordata; class Actinopteri; order Osteoglossiformes; family Mormyridae; genus Petrocephalus; species Petrocephalus schoutedeni. The sequence continues at coordinate 13,747,481 of JAODKL010000135.1, forward strand.
GTCGCCTGGCCGCCCTGTCAGGTGACCACACGAAGGCTCTGATTGGCCAGCTGATTATCTTCAACCAGATTCTGGGGGAGTTACGGCAGGACATTAGGGAGCAGGTAAGGGAGCAGGAGGCTGGGGACAAAGGGTAACAGTGTGGGGCGGTGTGACGAAGGCCTTGTGGAGCGTGGGGATGACTTTTGGCTGTTTAAGCGAGGTTTTTACAGGCTTTCTGAGTTCTCATGAGTGTGTGTTCAGGTTTTGCTATACTAGGTCCTCACTACTTCAGACTTTTTTTCATAAAAAGCAGCGAATGCAATCAAAAAGTAAAAGAGCCAAAAGTCTCATATTTTGTTTGGTTGCTTGGGTTAAGGTTTTTTCCCATAGAAATGTATGGGCAGTCCTCAGTGAGGCAGGAATACAAATGTGTGTGTGTGTCCACATACATCTGTGTGACCCTCCTTGACCTCTGCGCTTCTCTGTAGGTAAAGGAGATGTCTTTGATCAGGAACACCATACTGGAGTGTCAAGTGTGCGGTGAGCAGTTTCTTCACACTTCTTTGACATCCAGTGAAAGTGCCTTATCTAAGCGACATGAGATAGAATGACTGAAATAAGCCTGTGGATGGCCTGTGTGTGGAGAGACATCTGGGTCATCTTCAGGCTTCCACGAGCCCCGTTCCCGCTGCTCACCCAGCCCGTGCTACAAGGCCGTGTCCTGCATGGAGACCATGCAGTTTCCAGGCTACCGCTGTGGGCCCTGTCCTGAGGGCATGACCGGCAACGGGACTCACTGCCAGGACATTGACGAGGTACCATCTTCACCTGTACAAAGTCCCATAGGGCGAGCTCATTCTATTTGGACGACTGCAGTTCCAACACCTCATCTGGGTGGGTGTATATGCAGGGCATATATGTGGCCACTATGACTGACACGCGGTTCTGCCCCGAACATCAGGTCAGCTCATCTGACCAAGCTGTCACGCTTGTCCCTCCCACAGTGTGCCCTTGCACAGCCGTGCTTTCAGCCGTCAGGGTGTGTCAACACAGTCAAAGGCTTCTCCTGCGAGCCCTGCCCCCCCGGGTTTGGTGGACCACCTCTGAGTGGAGTGGGGGTGGAGTACGCCAAAAGTAAAAAGCAAGTAAGAAGCACGTGTGCAGGGTCGCTCACACTCACAAGATCCTAATTTAGCACATCTGTTTGATCGCATTCACGCTGGCTTAGTAACAGACATGCAGGACGTGTTCACCTATAGATAGATGGGCACCTCGACACTGGCTGCGCATATTAGCCCACAACTGCAAGGTGTAATGCAGACTGGCCGGTCTCTGACTTTGTGCCTTGGCACTGCTGTAGGAGTGTAGAGACATCGATGAGTGTGTTGAGGTGGACAACGCTTGTGCGCCCAACTCTGTGTGCACCAACACAGTGGTGAGTTCTCGCTGCACTATTCCATAAATCAAAGGTGGCTCAGATTTCTGTGTTTTTTGCTTCTGCAGCTTAGTTTATAACAATATGTGTGGGGCTGCAGTGTCAGAAGTAAACGGTGATTAGGAAGGGTGGCCCCGCTATGCCAGCTGCTTTGCTTATTGTCCTCTTACTCTGTCTGTCTCTCTACATCCCTGTTCACGCCCCAAGGGCTCTTTCAAATGTGGACACTGCAAAGCGGGCTTCGTGGGCAACCAGACGGCCGGCTGCCACCCTCGGAGGTCTTGCGCCACATTGAGTTTCAACCCCTGCGACGTCAACGCTCACTGCATCATCGAGAGGAACGGGGAGGTGTTCTGCGCGGTGAGTGGGCTGGGGATGGGTGCACTGTGCTATTTAAATCAAGTCGGCGATGAGCCGTAGGGTGGGGGAGGGGCTAGCATCAGCAGGGTCCACATCGGGGACCAGAGGTGGTCCGTGGCACTGATCACGAGCGGAAGCGTGTACATGGCACGGCTCCGTGCGTGTGGCGTGGTGGTGCACTTTCAGCCGCACGGTCAGCAACACGCCGGTGATGAGCACAGCTTCCCTCATTCAGTGCAACGTGGGCTGGGCTGGGAACGGCTACACCTGCGGCCCCGACGTCGACATCGACGGCTACCCAGACGAGAATCTGCCCTGCATAGACAACGACAAGCACTGCAAAGCGGTGGGTGAAGCCCCGCCCCCCGTCCTCATAGCGCTGTGCGAGGGACCTGTCCCTCACCCCAGTAACATGAGCCGTGTTCCCCTCCCTCACCCCAGTAACATGAGCCGTGCTCCCCTCCCTCACCCCAGTAACATGAGCCGTGTTCCCCTCCCTCACCCCAGTAACATGAGCCGTGTTCCCCTCCCTCACCCCAGTAACATGAGCCGTGTTCCCCTCCCTCACCCCAGTAACATGAGCCGTTTTCCCCTATTAGGACAACTGTGTTTACACGCCCAACTCTGGGCAGGAGGATGCAGACATTGACGGTATCGGGGACCAGTGCGACGACGATGCCGATGGCGATGGCATCAAGAACGTGGAGGTGTGTCTGTGGCAAAAGAGAGATTCTTCTTCTTCATCTTAGTAATCTGTCCTCATAGCTATCTTTAATCTATAGTGCGAAAATCTATTGAAGACAGCAACTCCTCATTTAACTACTCCCTTCATTAGTGTCCATTCAAAAAAAAAAAAGTCCACTACATAAAGGATAATAGAAGCAGGGTCGCGGTATGCTACCGTGATTTTCACTTAGCGACCATTTTGCTTAGCGGCCAGGCTGTCGGAACGGAACTTAGTCACTAAATTAGTGGTTACAGCATGTTGTTCACGTCTCGTCTGGTTTACTTGTAACTGGATATCTCTGTCTTTTCAGGACAATTGCCGACTTGTAGCCAACAAAGACCAGCAGAACTCGGACACGGACTCTTTCGGTGACGCCTGCGATAACTGCCCCAACGTTCCCAACATCGACCAGAAAGACACGGACAACAACGGCGAGGGTGATGCGTGTGATAATGATATCGATGGAGATGGTAAGCGTCCTGCTTTCTCTGCTCCCCCGTCAAACCCTAACCCCCCCCCCCAGAACCTTTCAAGGAGTCCCCCCCCCCTCTTTGCCCCTCTCTGTAAGGCATCCCCAACGTGCTGGACAACTGCCCCAAGGTCCCTAACCCCATGCAGACGGATCGGGATGGCGACGGGGTGGGCGATGCCTGTGACAGCTGCCCCGAAATCAGCAACCCCATGCAGGTCAGGGGGAAGTGGCTAGGGGGCGCTGCAAACACTTAAGCTGAGAACAGACCGTGTGGTGTGCAGATACTGAAGTCTGCTAAATTCAGGGAGATGGATTCCCATTTGCATTGCCTGAACAGGGCTATTTGCCAGATGCATTAACCAGATGTTAACTTACATTAAGGACTACAGTACTATATATAGATCATTTTTATTTACATTATTTACGGTCTTTTGTATTATACGTTTCACTGGCCTATCACACAGACTCCTGAAAGGGGTCCTTTCTCAGCCTCTACAAAGCACAGTTTAATGGTAGGAAGGAACTGAACAGCAATATAACATGATAAATCAGTATTGGTAACACTTGTTTACTTAACAGTGAAGTGATACAAAGATGGGATGGGTTTCTCATTGTCTGGCGCCTCTCTCTCCTCAGACGGATGTAGACAATGACTTGGTGGGAGACGTCTGTGACACCAACCAGGACACGTGAGTCTGTGTGCCACATGGCAGCCCTCACACCTGTTACATTTATCCGAGCTGACTGAGCAGGGTAACACACACACTTTTGTAATTATATCTTTTTGGGGACTCTCCAATCATCTCTAGGGGGGAAACTCTAATCCCAACATGACGACCCCTATCCAGCCCTAACCTTAACTATAAGTTACCAAACAAAATACAAGACTTTTTTGATTGCCTTCACAGATCTTTGTGGGGACCTGAAAAGGGGTCCCAACAATGTCAAAATAACAGGTTTTTGACATATTGTGGTGGACATTTGGTCCCCACAATGTAATAGAAACATAATCCACAGACACACACACACACACACACACTGCTTTCCAACAGGTGGTCAGCTGGACTGCTCACATGTTCTCACAGAACTGAGCACTTTATAGCCCTTGAATTTTTACCAAACTCGAGGTGTGTGGCTTTCAGAATTTTCCCAAAATATTTTCAGGAGACACGTAGACACTCCGTCTCAGGTTAAGCCTAAACTATAGCGTGGTCTGGATTGCAGGTTTGTTTCAGTAAAAAATATTTTAAAGTTGCTTGTGCAGAGCTTTCGCACCTGTTTGAAACCTGTTGCTATGGCTATGTTAGAATGTGGTCACATGGTAGTAGCTATATTGTCATTGGCTTGTCTCTGCCCATATAGAGATGGGGATGGTCATCAAGACTCACGGGATAACTGTCCAGAGATCCCCAACGGGTCACAGCTGGACTCCGACAATGATGGCATCGGTGACGATTGTGACGACGACGATGACAATGATGGCATCCCGGACTTCGAGGGTCCTGGACCGGACAATTGCCGGCTCATCCCCAATCCTAATCAGAAGGATTCGGATGGTAACCCTCCATATACGCATATAAAATGCCTGGTTATGCTTCTTGCAGACAGATTTAAATTTACACTTTGAACCAAAAGCAGCAGAATACACCTTAATGATTAAAAAATATATATTATATGATATTATATTACAGAATACTGTACTGGCCAAAATAAAGCTAATAAAGAAGTATTAAACTATATGCTATAAATAAAGACTGCATATCCTTTAGGTCATATTACTGCCAGATCGATGTTACAGACATGACTATAGTGTAGGTATTGTATGAGTAGTTCAGTTAATATTACACATGGACAGCCTGGGTGTTAATTGTTCATCTCATCAGGTAATGGGGTGGGAGATGTATGTGAGAACGACTTTGACAACGACACCGTGATGGATCTCGTCGACGTGTGCCCGGAGAGTGCGGAGGTCACACTGACCGACTTCAGAGCTTACCAGACGGTCATCCTGGACCCCGAAGGAGATGCCCAGATCGACCCCAACTGGGTGGTGCTCAATCAGGTGAGAGGTCACCACTGTAGCTCACATCCTTTTGTGTTTTTAAAGAGGGCAAAGCATGTATCACAATGCCCTGTTACTGGATGTCCACTCTTGGTCCTAGGGCATGGAGATCGTACAGACCATGAACAGTGACCCTGGTTTGGCTGTGGGTAGGTCTTTGTTAGCTTCTCATACCCTACATCATCCTTTGGTCCTTGTCACCTTGACCTGGACTGGCTCTCCATGCACTGAGGCCCCAGACTAATCTCTGCTTCCCCCTGTCCAGGGTACACGGCCTTCAACGGGGTAGACTTTGAGGGCACCTTCCACATCAACACGGTGTCAGACGACGACTATGCCGGCTTCATCTTCGGCTACCAGGACTCCTCCAGCTTCTACGTGGTCATGTGGAAGCAGACAGAGCAAGTGTACTGGCAGTCGGTGCCCTTCAAGGCGACGGCAGAGCCAGGACTGCAGCTCAAGGTGGCCACCTGTTAGCCAGCGTCCCTTATCGTAAAACCTGTACTCTGTGATGCCCATAATAAATGTTGACTCTAAGTAAAGCACTGCACTTCTGCAAAGTATGAGAGCAGTTACTCGATTTAGCATTAACAGAATTCTCAGAAACGTCTATGAAACTTGAGATTGACATATCTAGGTCTCCAATATAGGCAGCTCAAATCCTCGCACTGATGTGCTCTGTGCTACTCGGTGGGCCCATTCGGGTTTACCCCGAACTGTTATTTTCCTTATAGCTTCTTTAGCTGTCACTTTGTACCTGTCCACCTGCTGTCCTGGTGTGTAGATTCAGTTTTCACATGTGAAACTGATATTGTCTATGGCCAGCCGCACACCTGCTCTTAAATTTAATTGGATACAGGTGGCTTCAGAGAGAACACATGAAAGCAGGTCACTTAGACAGCTGTTTGATGATGTATATGACCACCCTGACCCAGGCGGTGAAGTCACGGACTGGCCCTGGGGAGTTCCTGCGCAATGCGCTGTGGAACACTGGGGACACGGCTGGTGAGGTCAAGCTGCTGTGGAAGGACCCCCGAAACGTTGGCTGGAGGGACAAGACTTCATACCGCTGGCATCTCAGCCACCGGCCCCAGGTGGGATACATCCGGTAAGCCCACCCCCCCCCCCACTGTCTGGATATTGGGAGTATTATCCTCCATTCGGTTTGAGTTCTTTGATTTTAGATAAGCTCAAACTGGAAATAAGTTTTGTATAAATTCGCCACTTCATTCATTCAGAGCGCAAGGATGCCTTTTTCACGCTTTGTCATGTTCAGGATCCTATGCCTGAGAGTTCTTGCCTGAATGTCTGGGGCCTTTCTTCTTCGCAGGGAACAATGTGAACACACTGTAGGTTGCACTGAAGTCTTGCCTGCTGAGGCAGCAGTGACTCTTCATGGGGAAATGGAAAAGTGTAACTGCGTTGTGAGATTTTTGTTGACATTTGCTTGCCCATGTGTTTAAATTCAAGGTTGGATTAATTTGATGCAATGAAGGATATTAGGTGGCGACACGGGATAATTTTATGCTGGAGCTACTCCAAATATTTTATTTTATTATTTTTCTTTTGGGGGGGGGCGGGGGGTAGATTAAACCTCTGTGACTTTAGAGACGCCTGCCCCCCCGATCGCCTATTGTCCTTGTTGCTATGTCGACCAGATCCTTGGCAGGAATTTTCTGGGCACCCGTTCATATGCAGATCCAGAGGAAACTACTGCAAAGTGGGGGGTCTGAGAGGGAGAGGAAAATGAAGGGGGGGGGGCGGGGGGAGACATCAAGAGCAGGGAAGATGGAGAAGGAGCATCTGGAAGCAGGAAAAGCAGGCAGTATGGAGAAAAAAAAAACACCAGGAAACTGCAGATCAACAGGAAAGGCTTCTGTAGGCTGAGACACAGCCCCAAGAGGACTGTCCTTATAACTCGAATCCTAAGAAGTTTATCTGTCCAAGACAGAGAGGATAAACAATTCCAGGAGAGGTGGATGCTGGATGGAGAGAGACACAATAGCCAATCACGAAAGGAACCTGCATTTTGCGGCTACGGGGCAGAGCTAAAGGCAGGGCTGCCCTTCAGATTCCCAAAACTGATTCTTGTTACTCGAACACGGTGAGCTGTTCCTTTTTTCCTCCAGCCTGAGCAGAGCCTCTTCGACGTCCTTCCCATTAGCATGTAGAGAAAGAGGGGGGTCCCCGCTGGGGCGATGGAGCTGTGAGCCAGGCCTTTGTCGAGGCAACGGGGGCCTTTGAGACAGCCACAGAAAGGCACCTGCTTTGTATTCCGCGCAGAGGGGCGAATAGGAGCCGCGGATCCCCAGCCGGCACGGCACCGCCCCCTTCCTCGCATTGCGTCACCGCAGAGCGGTGTTTTCCGAGCGCGGCCCGCGCCGCCCCTGGGCACTCTCCTCCAAAGACAGCTAGCAGGAGTCGCTTTTCCCGCGTACGGCCATGCTGAATGTCGAAAGCGCGTTATGTTTGTTGGGTGACCGCCTGACCATCCAGGCGAGTATCTGCATCCGATGGTCAGCAGTGAAATCTCCCATTACAGGCTGTGTAACATCTTAAAGTCTGTTCTGCTGATGCTCCACAGGGTGAAGTTGTATGAAGGCCCGGTACTGGTCGCTGACTCTGGCGTGGTCTTTGACACCTCCATGAGGGGAGGACGCCTGGGCGTATTCTGCTTCTCCCAGGAGAACGTCATCTGGTCCAACCTGCACTATCGCTGCAACGGTAAATGCAACCTCACGCGTCATTCAGCTGCTCCCAGACTTAACCTGTCGGTCTGTTATTCCCGGTCTAACGGCAACCTCCAAAACCTGCCTTTTTTTGCCAGACACTCTGCCAGGTGACTTCAACCACTACCGCCACCGAGTCCAGATGAACCTCATGGTGTGAGGAGTGTGAGTCAGAAGACGAGAGTGTTGACCCAGAGACCACAGCACAACTAGTGTCTCTGCCAACTACTGTGCACGTTTTGTGTGTGTGTGTGTCACTTGGGAGGGAAACCAGCCCCTTTGTAAGCAGACTCACCTGTTGTTCTGAACGGTAGCAGCTGAATTAAATTGAAAATGATGTACATAAAGTGTGCCCTGTGATGTACTGGCCTCCTGTCCAGCCTCATTTTATAAGATAGACTTCAGGCTTGCCATACTGGATGTAGTATGGAAAATGGACAGGATGACTGGAAAGTTACAGGGACTTCCTCAGGCTGTGTACCCATGATGTGAAGGTACCACTGTACACATCCTTGATTAGCAACACATTTGTTGGATGTTTGTTTGTTTCTGGGAGTCTGGGTGGGTTTGTGTGGTTAGTGCACACGCATAGTTGACCGTGGCCATACAGATAATGGGATGCTGTCATTCGGACGCCAATAAAACAAAGTAACTTATTTGGGTTTAACTCCCAGTCAGGGTGTCTCTTTCATCTCAGATCTGCAAAGAAATAAATAAATGCAAAGACATAAGCTAGCATCATGTTTCTGGAAATGGAGAGTGTGGTTCCACTAATGGTTCTAAAAGAACTTAAGTAATTGCTATGTATAAATGTTGAGTAGTTGAAAATTACATAAAGAACTGCTTTAAAATATGCCTTTATTTTAAAAGTCAAGATAAAACAGACAAATACACGACCCAGTGTCCTAGTTGATCCCCTCCGTTGCTGTAGTGTGATATCTTTTTTTATGAATTTTGGTGCACATGCATTCTGTATACATGCTAAGCTTGTGAGTCATCAGCTAATAATCAAATATGAAATAAAGCCCCAATAACCAGTAGAAATGTTTCAGAATTGGAGTTTTTAATGTCAAATTGCGATGTGCTGCTATGCTCATAATACAAATCGGATGTTGTTGACAGAAAGTTCATAGCATAGATTCTTATAATTCAGATACAACCAGGAAGAAAATCACGATAATTAATTGCAAGTTTGGTATTAAATTTACACAGTAATACACAGCTAATACACTGTGAGAAGTGGAACTTTACAGACACAAGTAGTGATATAAAAAAAAACATCTCTAATCAGCATGTCTGCGAAATACCACGCAAGCGTCACATCTGATCTGACTTGCGTTCCATGGCTGACTTGCTCGATGTCGTCTGAATTTGGGTTCCTTTCACTCTGAACCCCAGGATCCATCTTGTACTATTGACATTACCTTTGTTTTATTCTTCATTTTAAATACTACACTGTTTTGTTTTGAAAACAAGCGATTAATTATGTTTGATCAAACAATGTCACAGTGCAGCTGATCATACTTAGGCTGCATATTAATTTCATTCTCTTCTAATTTGAGGGGCAAAAATTAGCCAGACTGGGTTTTAAGAAACATAGTTGGCAAAAACACACGTGTCACAATCCCATAGTCAATCAAATGTGACACCAAGGTCAAATTTTATTTACACTATTTTTAAAGATAAATGACTGTTTTATGAAAGAAAAAAAAGCAGTATTTTTAGTGGTTCCCCCAGACAGTATTAGGAAATTCCTCCCCAGGTTGTTTATAGGACGAAACCTACAGGGGAAAGAATCTGTTTTGTGTAATAACAGAAAAATGTATTTATGACATATTTGTATTTCTCATTGGAGATCATTGAGGCTAAGACCTTAAAAAGCACCTTGTTGTTCAGGATGACTGCACAGTTCCCCATAAAGCCCAGTCTCATCTAGGGTTTGAAGGCCACAGAGAAGGGCTCCGGTGGAGCTGGCAGAGACCCACAGCTGTGGCAGTTTGCCAACCAGCGGTCAGACAGGGACAGTGGGAGTCGGCGCAAATGGCCCACAGTTATTGATGAGTTTGCTGGACTGGCCAGACAGTGCTCGTCCACAACAGTGTAGGGTCACAATGAAATAAATACCTGTTGCTTTGTGGGACGCTTGAACCGGACAGCATTAGTTTCTCAGATCATGGAACCAGCTTCCTAAGAGAAATGGTAATTCTAATGCAAAAACATATTTACCGTACCGTGCCTAAGTTTGCATTGACTTCACGATAATAATCCATCTTCAACGGAACAAAAATAGTCTCAGTGATTTCCTTTGGTACATTTACTAAACAAAGCTAAACACTGCCCACACTTTACTCTACATGACGTGATGAATATAGTTCTTTTCCTTTAGGCACTACTAAGTTTTCCCCATCTCATTACCTGCTTATTTACCATATCAATAAACAAGTGTTGTGTAACTGAGGACCACTTCATACTGTAACTGATAGACATATCCTGAATTTAAAACCATGCCAGACTTACTATCCAAGCTACATCGTAATTAGATTATTCAACTAACAAACTGCATAACTTCTTATACATCTGATTCAATTCACTAGTTTACAGAACTGAAGCATCTGTGCTCCCATATAAACTTAATGATTCCTTAGTTCTGTTTTTTGAACCATTTGTTTCATAGCAGGTGTCCCAGGAAACTTCTTAAAAAATAAAAAAATTAAAAAAAGTTGCCCTTCTTCACCCCTGCAGAGGTGAAGGGGTTTCCCAAAGGTCTGGGAGGCCGGGACGAGTGCAATATTGGGAGGAGATGGTACAACAATGCACTGCGTCCCGCACCTGCCTGGCCCTGGGAGGCATCCCGAAAGAGCCAGACGCCATCCTTCCCGTGATTCCCGAGGCAAAGCCACTGAGAATTACAGCCCTGCTAGGGAAAACAAAATCACAGCACATGGGTCACAACGTGGATTTGCTTAATAAGAACCATGATACACTTCTGATTCATCTACCAACCACCCAAGTTTTTTTTTTTAAATGAGCTCAGTATAACAATCATTTTTTGTTTATTTTTACTATTATTTTCATATTTCCAGAAAGAGGCGTGCATTATATTAAAATGTTTTCTGGTGGTGTGGAACCCTTTCGTATTCCTCTCTCAGAACAAACATGTGCAGGCTAATGAATAACTCGGCGACATTAAACTGTTTCTACGGAGACGGTCTCCTAGCGACACCAGTAATCTGTTGAGCAGGACAAGAAAATTCTCTAAAGAAAATTCTAAACTTCGCAAAGGGTAAAAACACAGCGAAAGTGCGAACTACAAAATGATTAAAACAGGCAACATCGTCTTTAGTAGAAATTTTTCAACATGCCCCATATATTAATTTGACATGGCTTTTCATAAAGGCGCGCGCGTGCTACAGTCAGCCATTGATTTAGCAGCCATTGACTGAAAAAGTTTATTATGCAGTCATTGAGCACTTACCTTAAACTAATTACCATTTCCACTATCGTCCATTTATGAGCACGGCTACACTTTGCGCGTGTGATACTCAAATGCAATAAAAGATGTAAAAAAAAAAGAGAGATAGAGAGAGAGATGCGTGAACTTTGCAATCTGCCCAGACGAAAAGATCGGGTGTTATCAATCTGGGTCCCTCCATAGTTCACTTGTCCTGCCATACTCCAGCACTCGCACAAGACCAGCAAGGCAATCTGCAGCGTAGAGGACACGGGGCTCCTCGCTTTTCCCAAATCTTCCTCACAATAGAGCCCTCGTCCTGAATAGCTTCTGCTTGGTCGGCGGTGGGCTCCGCCTCCGCTGCCACAATAAACAAAGGCCACAATGTAATGCTTAGTGATGCATGCACGGTGCCCCTCTTAAAAGGGCCATGATTCCCGGGACATTTCCCGCCGTTTATATCCCACAAAACACGTGCAGTAACAGGGAAACATCATTCGCGCTACGCCCGCACCCCCGTCACACCAAACCCACTCGCAACGTGCCAATTAAATACTTAACTTAGTTTTATTTTCACCTAAGCAAATGCATCTCCTTAAGTGAGAACAATAGCGCCCTGCCACATTCCATTTTTGACGTAATCTCGCGAGCACGCTAGTTTTTTTTAGGACATTCAATACTGTAGCTCAGCATTACGGGGACATAAGTGGGGGACATTATTACCGGGGCATTGGCGTGAATGAAATAAAACGTGACGGTATAGTAGTTGCGAATATGCAATGTTTTTGAGAATGGTGAGCAACTTATTTCTTGGACTGCTCAGTATGAGATTGTTCTTCGGACTTTTGCTAAAGTTTGAGGTCCATCTGTCGTTGCCGTGGCGAATTACAGGCACCCGAGCATCGTGAGGCGCGTCCCCAGGCGGACGCGGAGCCCGAGGGCTGCATGGTAATTATGGGGCGTTATTTGTCATTTAGGCCCCGGCGCTGACCAGCGACCAACAAGAGTTGTACGATGAAACAGACAGACACACAAAAAAAACCTCTCAACTCGAAATATATATTTAGCCCAACATAACAGGCGTTTTTGTTACTGTTTTCAAAATCACTCAAGGCAAACGTTTAGTAATTACAGTTAACGGGCAAGGTAATAGTCAGTGAGAAAAAAAAATCGCAGTTTATGATAACATCAGTTGTCGTTTTGGTGTAAGTATATATAATTGCAGATATCGACAAATGAACCTGGATCTAGTCACAAGAATCGTGGATCGAACTTCGAGAATTGCTGGTATTCCGTGTCTACAGATCTCACATACACTTTAAATCTCATTAATGGCAGCAGTATAAATGAAACACATTTTTGAAGAATCTTAGTTACTGCTTAATAAATATACTGTAAACAAAACAGTAGTAATAAAAAACATAGGTATGATAAACTGTGATTGAGAATTGAAATATAAATTCACTCGTAAACATTCCTCATGTGAAGGCGCGTCAGTAGTCTGCCTGTATGTATGGGTGAAGGAACTGTTGGAATCTCCACCAAAGAATGATTTTGAAGAAACTTTTCGTAACAAAAGATACTGGTAGACACTTAATATCGATATGGCCATTCAGTCTTAACAAATAAAAGTGTGGGCTGCTTAGTAATACAAGTGGCCTGCTAAATAATAAATAATTGTGCATTTCTAAAAGTAATTTTAAATAACTATTAAAATTAATCATTAATTAATATTAGTATTGTTGTTGAAGTTCTTTACATGTGTAGCCCTTATTAGTAATATCATTTTATTAATAATTGCCATTTAATTATACGAATTTAAGCATCGCCCACATTGCTTTTTTACTGAAGGAGTTTCGGCTTTAAACAGATAAAACTCTCACCACACTGACATCGACATATCAAAGGGCGAACTACGCGTGTTTCTGTAGTTTTCCTGACAATTCCAATTAGCACCCGTACTCATAATAGAGCAAATACAGTTTGCCTGCGTGTTCTCGCCCCTTCTGATTGCCTCATTCGTATGCACAGAGAAACCCAAAAGGCACAACGGGGAATTAGTTACATGAATATGACAGTTAGCTTGTTTTGTAGGCTTCTGACACCGAGAGATAATGCAGTCTGTCAACTGTTAGACTGAAGATCTCTTTCAGAAATTCCAGTTATTGTTGCTTGTATATTTTTACACACACACACACACACACACACACACACATATATATATATATATATATATATATGAGGAAATATACTAGCAACAAGGGTGCAAATAGAACAGAGTGACAGTTTAAAATAGCTCCTCTTCGCGAATGTGTGCGCCCATGTGAGCAGTTGTTGCCCGAGCAGCAGGTGTCCACTGCGGGTGATTTATACCCCTCGTAGAAGTACTCTGTCAAAAATCTCAGTCATTTGAGAGCCGGTGTCGAGGGGGTGGGGGGGAGAAAACGGCTGGTGAAACAGTCCAATTTGTGCCTGACACCTGTGCTATCAGCCGAACAATCGCCGGCCGCCTTTGCGTGGGGCGCGTCCGCCCGCTCGGATGGGCTGCGGAGTTCGCCCGGGGAACTCTGTCATTCTGCGCTCGTAAACAAACGAGCCAGTGCGCTGCGGCAGACTGCGCGTAGGATCCGTTTCTCTATCGAGGTAAGCGCAAAATATCAACTGCGTCTGCGCCTTGCATTTAATCCCTGGGTTTGACTCAGAGAAAGTAGGTGAGAAAAAGCCCGATTACTGCGCTGTCGCGGGCGTCACGTGACGCAGCTTCGATCCCGTTCTCTGCCTCCGAGACCAGCTGTGATCGGCTAAGATGAATGCCGCACATTTAATGCAGTAATGACATGTTCTGTACATGTCTTAAAAAAGTACGTTATAAAACCACTCCGTTATCTCCGTGTTTATTTTAGAAACATGTCATTACGGCAACCTGAACTTGCCACCCGAGTACCTGCGTAGCGTCTTAAGTATCTCTAGTTCACAGAGGGACTAATACTCTGAATTCTTCCATTTATATACATATAGGCCTACTGCTTACTTGCTTGTTGCCTGTTATATATTTCAAGCATTTTGACGCTGTAATATATTTATAGTGAACGGCTAACAGTTAATTTAACTGCGGTAAATTGTATTAGTGTAGAAATAACATTTTTACTATTGGAACAAACGTATAAAGTTAGGTTCTCTTCTGCCACCTCTTACACCAGAAGTGCGGATTTCAGCCTTATAAATGCCGCGGATCTTTGCTGAATATATACATAAAAAACATCTCCTGGCCATTTCAGGTACTAAGACTTTAGCGATTGGAGCAGTTTCCAGTCGATGGTTGATTTTATCGGAGGAAGCAGATGGTCTTATTTTTCGTGAGCCATGTAAGTGTTGAGATACACGGGCGTACATAGCAAAGCAGCATTCGTGGCTCATATAATCACTTGCCGTTATCCATCAGCTAAAGTTTGTTATTTCGTATTTAAAATAGTAATTTTATGAAATTTGTATGGCTTGTGCACTCTATATAACTAATCCAGTTATATCATAAATGAAGATTAATCTTAATTCACACAGGAGAAGGTAAGCTGCCTGTGCCAATAGAAGGAGATTTCTGTATGTATGATGAAGCTGATTTGACTTGACGTTTGTTCCTGTGTATACAGAACCTTGCCTGGAGGAACACAAAAACATCTTTTATAACTTTAAGCACCGTTTCATATCTTGGACCCTGACTATTACTATTTGTGGGATGAGTCTTGTTTGCTTGATCTAGATTAAATTATTAGAATACATTTTTAAAAAGTAATTTTCCCATGTTAAAAAAATCAATGCATGAATTAGATGCAAATGGTGATTTATGATTTGGACTAAATAGAATGTAGAGGATGGGGGGGTATTGAATTTACATTTAATCAATTTATATTTTCCAAAATATTATTCACTGTGGAGAGTACTGTCGTGGAAGTCCGGAAAAATTGTTTTGATTCCTAATTAGATTAATTTTGGTCACAGAAAGTAAGTCATATTGATTCGTTCAATGAGACGGGAATTTTTATTTTGTTCTGTTTTTAAGTCCTGGCTTGCAGACAGGATTTGGACATGGGAGACAGACAATCAAATGGATCGCTGTCTTACGCTTGTCCGACCTCATTGTAATGTCACTGCATATTCTACCTCACACGCGTGTCAGCAAGTATGGCTAACCACGGCTGATTGATGGCAGTGGGCGTGGCTTTGTGTGGGGTGTCCTGGGGGCACAGGTCTGAGTGTTCTACAAGTACAGTTATATGTTATCAGTTTCACCATTGGCAGCCTTTGGCGAGTGGCACGGCAGTCAGTGGCGGATGGGGGGGGGGGGGGGGGTTTCCATATTGTCTGAAACGGTTGGGAGGTGTCACCTGTGTTTGAGAGCAGTACCAAAGGTGACATATTTATGCCTCTATCCGAGGTGCTGTTACACCCGCATTCCGCACATTACGGGCCACTGCACATGCCTGCACCAGCTGTGTGGCATGGGTATGATCTGGGCCACAACAACACAACAACTGGGGGGAATGAGTACCCTCCAATATTTAATTTGGCTTCATTCATCCCCTCATTAAAGTTAAAGTTAAGTTGTGCCCCCCCCCCCCCCAAAAAAAAAGAAAACAAAATCTAACCCCCTCATGCACCACTGACACACAGATACATTCCAGCTGGGAGATGTTTCTGTATGCTGGAGGAAACCATTGATGAGTGATTCTGACGATCTTTACCTGAAACGATCGAAAAATGACACTAAGGATGTCTCTGTGCATGCCGATACTTCATCGTCTGGTTGGCTCCCTAACCCCGAAATTCATCTCTCTGCCACACGAGTAGAAAGTATTTCAGAGCAGAGCACATGGTGGGGAGGGGCAGGGCTGCCCTGGGGGGTGTCTGGCTGAAGGAATATATTTAGCGTCCGCTATTTCTGCCCTGCAACTCTGCTACCAACGGTAGCTTTTGCTAATGCATGGGCTTAGTTTCTGAAAAGTGGAATACAGGTCATATGTAAACACCCTGGACATAAGGGCAACCCTACCGGATGCGGCAGTTGATTCAAGGCTCACTAGTATTTCTGTCAATTCAGCAGTGTGTGGCCGACTGTCTGTGTAGTCGCTGTCACCGAAAGGACGGATTATCCGCACACTGCTCCAGTGTTTCATGTTTGATTTTTCTAATTAGTTTTTTTTTTTTTCTATATAAGATTCTGAGAGCTCCACAAGACCTTTTCCACACAGCTTATTGAAATCTAAATAGTCTGCATTACAGGAGTTTTTATTTTTTTGCTATTTAATTTTGACTTTTGCCAAACAAAGAGGGACAGCGCTGAGCAGCGGAGTTGAGTCGCGCGCCCGCTTTCGGCCTTTTGTTTGCGTTTTGCAGCTCAGCAAACAGACAGGGAGAGAGTCCAAATTGCAAAATGACTCTCCCTTCTCGAATCCATCTGTTGTGCTGGTAATTCCCTTACCCCGCATTGCTGATTTCTGAAGGAATATGGAGAAAGCGGTCGTCTTCCGTGGTTTTGGGAACCTGGGAGTGGGCCGCTGAGGTATAGTCGATATGCTGTGTTGCTGATGTGGCGTCTCCAGGCTTCCCGGTTTTCGAGTGACGGCACACCTGGCCTTCCGATTGAAAAGAGATTCACAGGCACATTGCATCTGATTCAAAGATTAAAAATGTTTAGCCGCCAACGCTTTCAAATAACAGTTATGATGTGAAGTTCCCAATTATATTTTTTTATATCTGCTATATTTATATCTTATTTTATAATTTATTTTTACTATTTATTGTTTATTTGGTAAACCTGCACATTGTTTTGTACAGTAAGTACTAATTTAGCTAATATGACCCACAGGTGAAGTTTGTATAATGGATAAATTTAGTAGCCCATAGTTGAAGGGTAATCTAGCTTCTTATTTTTTTTTGCATGGAAACATTGTTTGGAAACAAAATGCAGGGATTGGTGTCCCACTGACCGTGTGTTTGCACTCTGCCTTCCTGTCTGCCCTCACCCCCGTGAAGGGGATGAAGACACGGTGCCTGGGTCCTGTTGACGACTGCTAAACCCCCCCACACATTAACGGTA
Source organism: Petrocephalus schoutedeni (assembly GCA_026780765.1). Lineage (NCBI taxonomy): Eukaryota > Metazoa > Chordata > Actinopteri > Osteoglossiformes > Mormyridae > Petrocephalus > Petrocephalus schoutedeni. The sequence continues at coordinate 13,764,793 of JAODKL010000135.1, forward strand.
AGACCCCATATTCCATTATTTATGAATTCATTTAAGAAATAATGTATCCGTCGCTGTTTCTAAGGCCTTTATCGTCGATAAACATCACAATAATTAATGAATAAACTAACCTGTTTGATCTGAAATGCATAAATACCTTTGAAAAAGGATATCGTGAAAAGGTATTAGGTAACATGAGCAAAGTTCAGCCTGCCAAGACTGTTTGTTTCCAACTGGGTTTGTCTCCCCCTTGTGGACTATTAGCTCACAGACTTTTGCGTCAACTTTGCAGGCTTTCTTCTGTGAGACACAGTGACCGTCTCAGGCTGGATCTGTATGGATGGGAATGGGGAGGCCTGCCGCTCGCAATAGGGACATACAGCTGTCCTGGAGGTGGCTGGTCATTGGAACACTCCTGCTTGACCAGGTGTGCTGTTCACAAGGTAAACATTAGAAATCTTATAACCGGAACTGAATAAAAATAATATAACTTGGAGATTCACTTCATAACTATATTTTTTGACCCCCCCCCCCCATCATATTCGCATTAGCCATGGTTAACTAGCAAAGATGAATGGAGGAATATACATGTAAGTGGATCCTGATCATCTTTTTTCTGCCTGCTGCACATAGTTTTAATTCGATGTATAGTTTTATGTGATTATTCTTATTTATAAATAATACATATATATGAATATATAGTATATATTTCTCCATGACTTTGCCTGGGCCTCCTTGTGCCAGTCGGGCCTCCTTGTGGCAGGCGGGCCTCCTTGTGCCAGTCGGGCCTCCTTGTGCCAGTCGGGCCTCCTTGTGGCAGGCGGGCCTCCCTGTACCAGTTGGGCCTCCTTGTGCCAGTCGGGTCTCCTTGTGGCAGGCTGGCCTCCCTGTACCAGTTGGGCCTCCTTGTGCCAGTCGGGTCCCCTTGTGGCAGGTGGGCCTCCTTGTGCCAGTCAGGCCTCCTTGTGGCAGGCGGATCTCCTTGTGGCAGGCGGGCCTCCGTGTACCAGTTGGGCCTCCTTGTGGCAGGCGGGCCTCCCTGTGCCAGTCGGATCTCCTTGTGGCAGGCAGGCCTTCTTGTGCCAGGCGGGCCTCCCTGTGTCAGGCGGGCCTCCCTGTGCCAAGCGAGTCTCCTTGTGTCAGTCGGGCCTTCTTGTGCCAGGCGGGTCTCCTTGTGCCAGTTGGGCCTCCTTGCTTGTGCCAGTTGGGCCTCCTTGTTCCAGTCGGGCCTCCCTGTGCCAAGCAGGCCTCCTTGTGCCAAGCGGGCCCCCTTGTGCCAGGCGGGCCTCCGGCAGCTGCCCGTTTCGCCTACGCCTCATCCGGCCCCGTTGCTGTGTTTGCTGAGAAATGAGGAGTGACTTCATTTAAGATGACCAGACCCTGCTGTCTTTTTCCCAGCTGATGCCCAGTGTCGAATCCTGAGGTGCAACTCAGAGTTTGTAGCGGCTCTGGGGCCCGACGGGGGCCGGGAGGGGGGCAGCGTGGGTTACTGCAGCGCCCTGCGCTCCTACGCCCTGTGTACCCGGAGGACGGCGCGGGCCTGCAGGGGCGACCTGGCCTACCACTCGGCCGTGCAGGGCATCGAGGACCTCCTCATGCAGCACGACTGTCCCCGGACCGGCCCCACCGCTCAGCCCCGCCCCCCGCCCCAGGCGCCGCTGTCCGGCGACGCCTGCTTCTACGAGAGGACCTTCCAGCAGCGGGAAGGCCGCGCCCCCGAGTACCTGCACTGCGGGGTCTTTGGGGACCCGCACGTACGCACCTTCCTGGATGACTTCCAGACCTGCGCTGTGCAAGGCGCCTGGCCCTTGATTGATAACGAGTTCCTGTATGTCCAGGCCACCAGTGCCCCCATGGCAGGGAGTACATATGCCACAGCGCTCACTAAGGTGTGTAGTACCTCCTGTTTGCCCTTAAAGTGCTCAGTGGCCAAATTGCTGAAAGTACCTCTGCTCTGAGTCCTCAGCGCCCCCTTTTTTATCCTCCCCCGTGGTTGCCGAATTTTACCGAGGGAGATCCCTCCAGTGGAGTACCAACCTTCAAAACGCCTCTGCATGGCTCCGCAGTGAATTATACGTACATTGCAAATGTCAGCATATTAAATATGGAACGACTTAAGAGCTGGTCCAGGTTAGGTCTAAGAGATTGGAGGTGATGGTGTCACTGATCACATTATGCTCTCATTAACTGTTCTTTGAAGATGGGTGGAGGAAGGGATGGAGGGATGAACATATTTATCGCTGGACTGATGGGTGGATAGATAGATTACTAAATCTCATGCTATCATATTCAGCATGGCTATCATAGCATGCCATTCCATCAGGATTGCAGCGGTCTTTATTCTTCAGCAAGATAATTAACAAAATACACCTCAAAATTACTCAAGAACTATCTAGTGAAGAAGGAGTGAAGGAGAACTATAATGAGCAGTCTCCCTTGTAAGGGACGACATAAGAGGAGCTGACAAGGACCCTACATCTCTGGGTGCAGCTGCTGACGAGGTGGCGGCGATTTCTTGCTGAAAATTCTGAAATGAATGCTTCATTGAAGGCAAATGATGGTTATTTTCAAGAATTCAAGCCTGAGAGTGGGGTGGTGTGTGGCTCAGTAGGTTAGGATACTCCGCCTTTGATTGCAATGTCAAATCCCATCATCAGCATGGGATTTGAATGGGTTTGCTACGTAGTTTCTGAATACTCTTTTGGTAGTGTGTTTTCATTTTCAAGCATTGACCTTAAACAGGAAAAAATACTACTTTACACCTAATGTGCACCTTTACACTTTTTACAGGCATCATATAGGCACAACAAAAATTGTAAACCAATTTCACTATTCCTTTGTATTCCAGTTTAACGTTAATGAATCGTACCACTGCATACGTGTCGTGTAGAAAGTACCTGTTTCTTATCAAGTGATAAGAAGTGTTGCATGAGTTATTTATGTGTGGAAATGCTTTTCCTCGTGTTAATGTCTGAGACGGGCAGGACATAATGTCTGATTCTGAGCTAAATATTCCTCTATTGTGCCCAACACCCCCCCCCCCCCCCCCCCCCCCCCCCCCCCCCCCCCCCCCACAACAGATCACCATCATCTTCAAGAACTGGCGCGAGTGCATTGAGCAGCAGATCTACCAGGCCGAGCTGGACAACGTGCCGCAGGCTTTCGTGGACGGCTCGGTGAGCGACGGCGAGCGCCGGGGTCACCACAGCCTGCAGGTGCGCAGCCGGGACCCCGGGCGCCATGCCGAGATCTGGGCCGCCCACATCGGGACCACCCTGGTGGTCAGGCAGAGCGGCCGCTCGCTGGGTCTGTCGGTGCGCGCCCCGCTGGCCATCGTAAACTCCTTCACCTCGGAACAGGATCTGCAGCTGTGCGTCTGGGGCTGCCCCCCCTCCCAGCGGCTCGCCGCCCCCCGCTCCCCTGCGCCTGCAGCTGCCCACGCCCACTGCTCTGCCCTCCTCCCCGAGCGGGACATATACTTCCAGGCGTGCATGTTTGACCTGCTGGTGACTGGTGACCTTAACACGAGTACCGCTGCCCTGGCGGCACTGGAGGACGCCCGCGGCATGATCTCAGACCCGGAGAAGGTGCATCTGCTTCTCGCTGGGGCTGACAGGCCCCTGCCGCCCCTCTCACTCGCGGTCACTCTGGCTCTTCTCCTCGGGAATATAGTAACTCTGCTGTCCACACGTACATAACCTCCCGAAAAGCAGAACTCACTTCGCAGCAGCTGGTTTTTCCTCCACCGCTTGCTGCCGACGGGAGATTCCATCTAAGCTATTTTTGTTGTTATCATTATTATTTATTAATATTATTATTACTTGCAGTCAGCTTAGTGCCACGCTGCTCTACACTGCCAAGGACGTGCTCCTGACTCCCCTTCGTACTAGATAAGTAGTTGGAAGGTGGATGGATCAGCCTAGTCTGGTCCTGGTGAAAAGCTTGAGAATTGCAGATTTGCCTGCAGTCCTTTGGGAACAGCTTCAGCAGCAAAAGGAAGACGCGGAAGGAAGACGCGTTTGCTCAAACTCGCCTGGGAAAGTCCAGGAGGTCTCGGATGTAGTTCCTGTGCGATGTACAGGAATGATGTCATATGACTGATATTGTGTAGCAGTTCAGCCTTTGTAAGGCTGGGGCACAGGTGCACATGTTATTTCTGTGCCTTTTGACCGAACGGCTGTTTTAAGTGCCAAAGGGCTGAAAAGGCCTATTTCTAGATTTACTCGGCCTTGAGTGCAGTGAAGAGCTGTCAAGGATGCAGTGTAAAGTATGCACAGTATCATTTGATAGACTCAAACCTCTTTTATGTGTGTCTGTGTGTATTTAAGATATTTTATACAAATGTAAAGAATTATAAGGAATAAATCTGGCTCTTGTGTGTGGTCCTCAACTCCCGGGGAATCATTTTGAACCTGTATTGGAACGTTTTGATATTGTTTATGTGTATACGCTTGTGTGATCACAATCTCTCTGTGGGAAGCAGTAAATGTTAATGCATGGCTGTGTCTGAATCAGTGGTTCACTGAAACTTCAGGGCTGTCAACATCCATGTCTAAATATATAAAATATACTGTGATTTATATAAATTCATAAACTCTGGTGATAGCTGATGAGAATATTTCCATATTATTCTGGAGAATAAATACAATACAAACCTAAGGAGAAATCAGCTTTAAATGAGTTTACTCAAAAGCAGATTTTATATATGTGACGTGTGTTTATTAATAAATGGGAACATACAAGAGTGTTTTGCCTGTTGCAGCTTTTCTGTCTCTTGAGCCGACAATAAAAGTACAAAGACACGTTTAGGTTTGAAACCTGCCATCAGACAACACTGTAATGAACTTCA